>JAMPIV010008217.1:55000-354241 GCA_024509875.1 Oreohelix idahoensis | reverse complement strand
CTCGAGATCTACTCGAATATGCTCAGAGTGCGCTTCAACCTTTTCATGTTTAGAGCAGTTGTATCACACCAAAACACACACACCCCGCCATATTACCATTGAGAGTGTTTGTTTTGGTATCAACAATCACCAACCAAACATCACACCCAAAACACCATCCCAACATCAATCACCCCCATCAAACTACCCCACCCCCACCCCCCCCCACCACATAACACCCAATCACAAACACCCTATCCCCACTCAACCCGTCTACCAACAATACCCGATAATGGTCCCTGCAAGATACATCAGACCTACCATACCCCACCCATGCCACAAGATACTTCCAAACCGCGACAACATACCTCCCACTACTACAGTCTTGTCAACCAGACCGACCGCATAACAACCACACCTCCCCACTTACATGCAATTCCCAATATCACACCCGCTTTGTATAATTCATAACACCATTATGTACTGCCGTTATACCAGCCAACACAACACCCAAAACTGTTTTGTCCTCCAGCCCCCCCCACCATTGCGACCAGTAAACCATGGAAAACAAACCCCCCAGTATCGGCCAATCCCATAATAAGGACAAGACTATAAAACTAAAGCAAAACCTCACCCCACGGATTATAACACCAACAGTGCCAGATTACATATTTAGTCAATATAACCCCTCCTAACCTAAGTGCATTAAACCGCCATCGCCCCCCCAGAACTAATACGCTTATGTCAAAAACAACCCACAATTGTTCTCACCCCCCCCTATCAAACGTACCCCATGTGCAACACGGACAGAATCAACCCTGGACACATACATGCTTTTGCCATGACAGTCCACCCCCACGAGACTAGCCCAAAACATGAAGAAGCTAACAAAAACGCATAAATGGATCTGTACAGAACCAGATGTCCCCCCACAATGCCCCTACCTAACCCCCCCCATGAACCAAACCAGATGCCCCCCATTCTAGTAGCATAGCCCTTGGCCCCCCACCCCCAAGTACGTCATAACCCATTGTCCAAGTCCACTGCCCCAACCCCTGTCCCCCCCCCCCATACCCAAATAATCCAAGTTATTAGTCAACCTATGGCTACCGACCCACCATATGTGTAATTTTATGTACTTGTATAACACACTGGTCACCAGAATTACAGATATGATTTGTGTTGATATAACTGTCATTTATGTTGGAAAATCCCACCACTGAGCCCTTTGAACCACCCTCTGCCAAGATTTTCTATGAGCAACATGACCACCAATCAAACATAAAACCCCTCCCTTTTTTCCTTTTTCTCACCCCCTAACCCATCCCACCCCCCCCCCCCTTCCATTTATTCCCCTGTGTCTATGTATTCCTCCTTCCAGGAGGTGCCCCACACACGCCATCAATTTCCCGAACCCCCCGTCCACTCCCCTCACCCCTCTTCTTCTCATCTCATGTTTACTTGCATTTGTTAGGTTTTTGTCATCAGCTCCACATTGGCATTCTTGTCGCAACATTTCAATCTTTTTATTCGACGCAGCCTACCATCTGTGAAAAACATTCACGTAACTTGATTTTTCACGATCTCCATGTTAATATATTCAGAAGTGACATCTCACCAATCTGGTGTCTTCTTTCAGCGTATAATTGGTGAAAATGTGTACTATAAATTGTGCAGGTATTGTAAAGTAACCAGTTGTGTTCATGAAAGCTTTAACATTGACGCTAAAAATGACATTACTAGCACTATCATAGTTTATGATAGATGTTTTTCTAGTTTACTGGTCTATTTTCAATTATTTCTTTTTCATTCCTGCTACTCATATTCAAATGCGAAAAAGATCAAATATTACAGAATAATTTTTTTTCTTCTATTTGTGCAGATAAAAAGTATCGTTACTCCAGGTCGTGTCACTGTCATCATCGTCTGTATATTCATCGTCCTCTTCTGCAGTGCAGCACCAATCTACACTGTCAACATATTGGACATGAAGTTTTCTCCAGTAAGAAACAAAACTATTTTTGGTATTGTGTTCAGGGGAGATCGAGAAAACGTGGAAAAGATTTCTTTTATTACCAACAACTTTACTTTCCCTTTGGCAACCTTTACGGTCATCCTTTTATGTACGATAATACTGTCGCATAAGCTACACAGCAAAATAAAATGGAGAATGAAGATTAACATTCCTGCACATGTTGACAGAGTTACCAGCCGTAACCAGAAGGCGGCGAAAATGGTTGTGATGATTTCCACTTTATTTATCGTTTGCTTTGTTCCCATTAGTATCGTTATGTTAGCAGTCGCATTTGTGCCCACGCTGTCATTGCATGGAAAACATCTTAATATAGGAATACTGATAGGTGGCTTTAGCTACGTAATGGAGGGTATCAACTCTTCTGTGAATATTTTTATTTACTATAACATGAGCAGTAATTACAGAGATCAATTCCGCAAGCTTTTCTGTAGGAACAAAATAAAATAGCCCATGGGGTGATTAAGTTATACCTTAGCACGAATTAGTGTTCGACAAGTGCACATCATCTTGTAAAACGTGTTTCATTGAAATTATTAAACTCCTTGTTAAACTTGGTGTGCTCATTTTATCCAGTTTGTATGTGAACATCTTAACAATGGTAACTGTTGTCGTTTGAAAAAACCATGGTGATATCACGAGAATAATGAAAGCATCATATTAAGCTGGGAGAACAGGTCCTGGAGAAGATCAACTACTTTAAATACATCGGAGCTGTCATAGACTGGAAGGGTGGTGTGGTGGTTTTAGAGGTTATTGATGTTAAAAAGTAAGAGGCAACAGAGTGAGGTCAAGCTATGTAAGTCCCTGAGTCTAATAGTTGATGATGTATTCTCAGGTACCTAACCGCTATCACCCTCAGATCTCACTCTGTGTAATATTTTTGGTTCTATTATGTTATATGGCTACATGTCTAGGGTAATGTATGTGTGGTGATATGATGATAACTTAGATACAACTGTAACTCAATATAATGAACTTAAGTAAGACAGTGGTTAAAGTTATAAAATTACTTTACAATTTTTATTTTCCTGATCCTCAATTTTTTGGAAACAGGAATGTTCAACTCAAAAGAAATATGTTTATATACAAATTTAAATAAATAGGAAGGTCATCTTGTCCAATAAATGTTATTACTAAAATGTTTCTATAGTTGTATCCCCTGCTGAAGTAATAGTGTCTTAAGAGATGTCACTAGTGTGAGGGAATGGTCTTCTCATCACGTCACAAGAATGTTTATTGCAAGTGTGGAGAATAAAACATAATGAGATGTCATGAGCCCTCAAGATTTGGGCTTATCTTATTTTTCAGTTAAAAGTGGATGGCTTGCTGGAAATACTGCACACTCTTTCACAGCAGTGTCTTCTGGAGGCGGCTACTACAGTTTGACTTCAAAGTATAAGCAACCGGCAAGTTGCCTCGTATTTTGCAGATCCAGGTTATGTCTCAAGTGGTAATAGGTGATGCAACCCTGCAACAAGAGGAACAATTTCTCCCTAAGTACACTTTTTATATATATATCTCCACAACTAACAACTAAACATCATTAAGCATTCTTTGTGATCAGTTGCATGTGAAAACCAATAGCTTCAGTCCCTAATTTTATGTGACTTCTTAACACTCAGTGGGTACCGTCTCCTTCCCACATGGCTTCAACGCCCCTTTCACTTTAAACCTTTGTTATCTTCCATATTATCAGCTGGGGTACACACTTTTCTTTTTCTCTTTCTAGTGATCTGTTAACTCTTTTAGTATGACATCCTATTTATTTTTTCCAAGGGTTACTGGAACACTGTGGCCTGCAGAAGACTGCCAGTAGTTTCTGGACTTACATAGTATGATTTGTAATGGTAATATGCAAACACAATGTAAATTCATTCCCCCCCCCCTCAAGTCTGCTTAAGCATGTGCTTGTTAGGATGTCGTAATTCTTTTCCAATGGCAATGTCGTACAACACAAATTTATGGCTCACACCCTTGTGGCCTGTACATACATATAAAATTAATAAAGTCATTTCTCTTACCGCAAATAATGAATCATTCACACAATGAACATGATGACGAGCAGAACGATGGCACACAATTCAGACTGCTGTCGTCCAGAAGGTAAAAACCTATTCAGAAAAGCTCCCCTTCTGTTCTCATCTTGGCACTGCGGTTTTAATTTTCAAATGGCGTTCTAGCCTAGAATGCGTTACATGTTATCAATCCCACTAGCCAATGAAACAACGCGTCCAAAATTTGACTCTTTTGAAAACCCCAAGCATTGAGTGTTAATCAGTGCGTTTGCTAGTCTGATTTTATTTATTTTTATTTCTGCCATATCTAAGCCATTTATGGACCGATTTCAAAAGTTAAAATTGATTATTAAACTGCCCTTTGGCCTCTAAAATCCTATCTAGTTTTCATCTAACTATTCTTCATAGTTTTCATCTATGTAATTTTATTGTAATTATTTACTCTTTCTGCCTAACTAAATAGATTTTCTAAGGCAAGATGATGTAATATAAGGGAAATTGTTATGGTAAGATATTAAATAATATTAGCGCTATCATTCAGAACATCCCTTTTATTTACTCTCTTTATTTAGAGAGCAATACATTTGTAAACTCTTGTTCTTTCCACTCTGTAAAGTTGCTTTCACACACACACTGTAAAGTATCAGTCTGTCTGCTCTGTAAGGAAGAGTGGTGTGTTGTTGAGATCAGGCATGCTCCAGTCTACCCAGCTGTAAATGGGTAACTCACCCTAGTCCTGAGTTAGGGAAGGCAAAGGCTCCAGGGGAAGCAGGCCCTAAACTTGGTCACTTCAGCCGACGCAGGATGGTGTATGTATGAAGTAGAAGTGTAGAGTGTGATTACCGCGAATGGTGTACTGTTCGTGTGCTGACCAATATAACCACTCACACTTGTGTCTACAAGGCACCAATGCAGACTGCTGGAATCTTAGTTTACTCAATTTATTCAGACGTACACACTGGGACATACGAGTACATCATGGTTCGTTGACATATCAATTTGTAGGTATACATAGCAGATCTGAAGTCATGACACATTCAGAAATAATGGGCAGTACATCAAAAGTTCAATGTCATGATACATTATGGCCACATCCCCCTATCTGACTAAACGCGTCAGTGAAGGGCGGATCGATAAATAACCAAAGTTACTTGACGTCCATAGTTTGTAGTATATATTATGAAACCACGAAAGGGGGTTTCTAGCAAGATTGAGATCTCCCTGTCACTGTCCGATAATAAGATAAATAATCTGTTCTCTTGGCAGTGATCAAAACATATGATGACCGAAATCCAACATGGCTGCTTCCCTGAGTTGTCGTTCACTCATTCATAGGAAGGAGAATATAAGCCAGAGTTAATTTATAATGGTTATATAAATGATTTCGTAACTGTTTCCATACAGCTCTACGGTGATCAGGTTAATTTCACGTAGCCATAACCGCTGCAGGAAAATCTGTCATCTTCGTCGATACCAAACACGACACTAGCATAACGAAGCACCAAAAGTCAAGCTAGGCCTAACCGACGAGAGATCATCAAAAATAGGAGCTGGGTTTACCTGGAGTCCGAATCATCTATATACTGACATAAGGAGAGTCTCTAACACAAACTATCGTAGAGACACCATCTCCTTCAGAAGAAAAACCACGTCGTAAGACATTTTTTTCTGACGAAAGGACCAGCTCTTGAAAAACGTACCCCGCCATTTGTCAGCGGTACATCGGAACTCATCACGACTTGTCAAGACAACTCATACTTCCGCTAGCAAGAATCTAGTCCCTCCTACCCATCCAAAATATACAATATAGGACTGATTCTACTTGTACTAATAATATGTAATACATATGAATTCAGGCCATAAACACAATAAGCAAATTAATATATTTTCTGGCCCTAAAAAATAAGTACAAACGCAAGCGCAATATCCTTGCGCTGGATCAATATCCAGAACGATTACTCCTATAATCAAAAGTGTGAATCAAACATGGATTATCTCGCTTTTACCATAAACAGCATTTTCATACACAAATAAATGAATGTCTATATTTTTCCCATATTAAATAGCCATATCGATTTTTGTAAAATGTGCGTCAAAATATGCACGCAACAGATTACCACACCCCTCGGGAAAAAAAAAATGGTACATTTTTTTTTTGAAATACATCTAGGAGCAACATACAATAGGCTCACAACGCAGCAATAACAATGCGCAGATGATAAGCATAAGTTTTATGACCTTAGAGAAAGTACTTCTCTAAGTATAAATATTTCCAGAGAGGTGTCACCAACGCATACTACAATATTAGCAATGACACAATTTCCACATTAGTTTATACATAAATTCCATCTAAGATATCTTAACATCATGATCATCAAAGACGAAAAACATTGAAAGATCAGCGGTGAATACATATCAATGAACCGCTAAGTAGTGTTACAATCAATATATGATATATTACATATGTGTACACATTTCAACATAGAAACAACTGTATCAAAGTTGTATAACAGTTATGAATCATGTGGGCATCTAGACAAAATATCTGCCATCACATTTTCTGACCCACGGATAGCTCGCACCGAAAAATGAAATGGCTGTAGAGCAATCGCGTATCGCGTTGATCTCGCGCTCTTCAGATTTTTACTCTGAATAGCCGTAAGAGCTTTCTGGTCAGTTTCCACAATGAAATGCGCGCCCAGAAGAAATCTTTGCAGTTTAAGGATTGACCAAACCATAGCCAATAATTCACGGTCTAGGACCGAGTAATTCTTCTCTGCGGCATTTAATTTCCGAGAAATATACATCACAGGATGCAGAGTTCCAGAGTACTCTTGCATTAGTGCAGCTCCAATCCCGGTGGATGAAGCGTCACTACGAAGAATAAATGTCTTATCCTTAGAAGGCAATACTAGGATAGGTGAAGTAGAAAACATAGTTTTAACCTTATCCAAAGAGGATTGACATTCTTGAGTCCAATGGACTACATTAGGAGACCCTTTCTTTAGCAAGGAAGAAAGAGGTGACATAATGGAGGACAGATTCGGGATGAATCGTCCATAAAATTGTATTAGACCTAAGAGACTTCGTACTTGCTTTTTAGTCTTAGGAATAGAAATGTTAAGTATCTTACTTGTATTATGGTCTTCTGTTTTTAGGAACCCATGACCAACACGGTGTCCTAAGAAAGATATTTCGCTAAAACCAATACATGCTTTCGATGGTTTCGCTGTCAGGTTATGCTCGCGTAAGATAGACAATAGTTCATTTATACCATTATAGTGATCGTTCCAAGTATCACTGAAAAGACAGATGTCATCAAGATACGCAATGACATCTGAGCGATGAGATAGGATTCGACGCATCATGCGTACAAATGTAGCAGGGGCGTTCATAAGACCGAAAGGCATGAAATTCCATTGGAATAGACCCCTAGGCGTCGAAAAAGCAGTAAACGGTTTGGCGTGTTCGGATAGTGGAACTTGCCAATATCCCTTAGACAAATCGAGTTTAGTAAAGAAGTGAGAATTCGATAGTCTCGTAAGTAGCTCTTCTAGTAAAGGCATAGGTTCAGCATCGAATTTAGTCACTTGATTCAATTTGCGATAATCCACGCAAAGACGTATGTTATTGTCTTTTTTTCGTACTATAACCATCGGCGAAGAATATGCTGATGTGGATGGTTCAATAATTTTTAACTCTATCATCTCATCTAACTCTTTCTCTACCTGTGCTTGAAAATGTATCGGGATAGGATACGGTCTGACTCTTATAGGACTATGGTCAGTAAGAATAATGTCATGTTGAATGACATCAGTTTGACCAGGAATGTCAGTAAGGACATCCTGAAATTGTTCTAACATAGTAGAAACTTGTTTCTGCTCTCCTGGAGATAATTCTGGAGAAATTGCAACATCTTTCCATGATTCATTAGAGTGAAGAGGAATCATTGGAAAAGGTAAATTTACATCCGAGAAACTCGTTTCCTCATCCTGTATTACTGACAGAGATGAGTACTGTCCATGTTGGACTGGAAAATCGTCCGTTGCCTGGAAAACAGGTTGTAAATAATCAGGACGTTCATGGAATTCCGTGAGCATGTTGATGTGGAAGGTTTTACGCTTCCCGTCAATATCGACGATATAGTCAACATCGGAAACCTTTGATATTATATCGTACGGACCTTTCCAAGAAATGAGAAGTCTATTTTCCCTACAAGGTAGCAAGACAAATGCTTTGTCACCTGGACAAAGTTGACGCAAACATCTCTTTTTATTGGCAAATTCCCTTGCCTTCTGTTTCGCAAATTCAGAAGAAGCAGTTGCCAATTTGCATGCTTCAATAATCTTGTGTCTAAGTGCGATGACATATTCATAAGAGGATTTTGTGTCATCGACAATATTATCAGCAGTTATAAGATCATGCAGTAAGGACATAGGACCTCGCGGTTTCGCGCCAAAGACAAGTTCAAAGGGAGAAAATCCTGTATGTTCGTTGGCGACCTCTCTATATGCAAAGAGAGCCGCGGGTAAAACCCTATCCCAATCCTGAGGATGATCTTCTGTTATCTTACCTAGTAGGTTTTTCAGAGTTCTATTCAAACGTTCCACCATCCCATTGGACATAGGATGATAAATACTACTCAGCGATCTCTCTATCTTCAGAGTCGACATTACTTGAGACATGGTATCCGATATGAGTTGGGTACCATGGTCGGATAATATTTCTGCTGGAAATCCCAGACGAGAAAATATTAACCAAAGAGCATCTGCGACATCAGCAGTAGTTATGCTCTTTAGAGGAACAGCCTCCGGCCAACGTGTGCACATATCAACACACGTCAAAATAAATTGGTGTCCTCTAGCAGACTTTATCTTAAATGGACCAATGATGTCTATCGCCATTTTTTGAAATGGCCGAATGGGAATGTCTGCAGCCTGAATAGGTGCATCATGGCGTGGACCTCTGGATTTAATCTCTTGACATACTTTACAAGATCGACAATAGATTCGTATGTCCTTATTCACCGCAGGCCAAAAGAAAGATTGAAGAACTCTAGCTTTAGTACGGGAAAAACCCATATGTCCAGCACACTGCGAATCATGAGCGTGCTGTAAAATTTTAACTCTCATATTTTTAGGCACAAGGATTTGAGAATGAATGGACTTAGCGGAGTCTTGTACCATACGTACAAGTACGCCATTCTTCAACGTAATCCAAGATTTACGATTAGTATCCTTATTCGGATCACCTTTTGTTGCCAGAGTAAAGAATTTCTTTAGAGTAGGATCATCTTCCTGCTGTTTGATAAAGGAATCGTGGGAAATCTCCAAGGGATCATCTTGGATCTGCGCATCATTATCTTCAGAATGTGAAGATTGTGGCATATTGAGAGCTTGAGCCCTAGTGATTACTGCATTAGCAGATTGCATATTAACATTTTCCCAATTAGAAATTTGCTGTGGAGTGCATTCTTTCACTCCATGAATGCGACCGATGATAAGATCAGCGATCGGATTCGGCAAGAGACATGCTTGCACCTCTCCTGTAAAGAAAGGCGTAGCAATATTGATAATGGCAGTGGAGTACTTCTCCAATGTGCCACCAAATGTTACACATTTGACTATATTGCCTGTAGCTCGAGAAGGATTTACGAGTGATTGCCTCACTCCAATTGTAGTGCACCCCGAGTCGAAAAGAATTGATACCGGAGTACCATCTATTAGGCCCCTATTAAAGACAAGAGCACCCCTTCCATTATGCGCAATTGACGCATGGAGAGCGGGAAGTGGGTGACCGCAGCTTAAAGTAGACACTGTGGTTGGATCGAATAATGTTTTGCATTGCGAACACTCAGATGCTCTAGCAAAATCAAAAGCGGAATTCGCTACACTATTGGAGTCTTTTTTATCATTATTCTGATTATCGGTGTCGTGGAACTCCTGTTGTGCAGAGTTAGCCTGGTAATAAGATTTACCATGTCTTTTGTGTTGTGATCTACCTCGGTTATAATTGTCTCTATAATTATTATTGCCTCTGTTATAACCCCTATTTGGGTTTGAATCATAATATTCATGATCATAATCATCATGCTCATTAAATTGAGTATCCCTGTAATATTGTTTCTTTTGTCTCCATGAAGCACTTGGGTAGTTCCTATAGCTACTCCCTTTCCGAGAATTTCTAACATTATGGGCACCCCTCGCGTGTCGAGGACTATCAGCCCGATTCCAGTTCTTCGAAGAAGAACTCTGATTTGAGTGGTTATCTTGGTTTTGATACTTATTCCAATTAACCTTTTTATCAAATTTATTTTTAGCTCCTTGGAATTTGTGTGAGTAATTCTGATTATATTCTGTTGCCGAAGCAACTGGCATACTCTCTTTAATGTTAGAGTTACTAAGAATCATGTCAGGGTGTGCCGTGGCATACTGGTCACAATATTCTTCCATTTGCTTTATTGTACTAGGTTTACGCTCATGTAAGAACTCTAGGAATGATTTATTTACAGAAGACATGACCTTGTCTCTTAGCAATAAATCCGTAAGACCATCAAATGTTTTCTCTGTTTTGGATAATTCAATCCATCGTGAAAGTGTAATTCGTGCTTTTGAGATGAATTCTGAGAATTCTACACCTACCTCAGGTCTCATTGTTTTAAACAAAAGACGATAACCTTCTTCAGACAGCTGATATCTCTTTATCAAAGCTGCCCTAACAGCATCATAATTATCTTTGTCGGCCTCTTCAACAAAATATAACTTACTCAGAGACTCCCCTTTTAGATTTTCAGACAACTGATTCACATACTGTGATTTGTCAACATTATGAGATCGACAAGCCCGTTCAAATCTAGAAAGCCAAAATGTTATGTCATCACTGGTAGGGTTAAACGCTGGTACCTTGACCTTGTACACGAAGGGTTTACCATTACCACCAGATGCCTGATTAACATTACTCATACATGTCAATTTTAATTTCTCTAATTCAAACTCATGTTCTCTTATTGCTTTTCTCTCTTCAGCTTCTCTATCTAATCTTCTCTGTTCTGCAGCAGCTTCTAATTTCTTCTGTTCTGCAGCAGCAGCAACTTCTAGTTTTTTCTGTTCTGCAGCAGCTTCTAATTTTTTCTGTTCTGCAGCAGCTTCTAATTTTTTTCTGTTCTGCAGCAGCTTCTAATTTTTTCTGTTCTGTTCTGTTCTGCAGCAGCTTCTAATTTCTTCTGTTCTGCATCAAATCTCCTTTCCTCCACTTGCATCTGCAATTTCTTAAGTTCAGCAGCAGTATCAGCTTCTTTTTCTAATCTTTTTTCTTCAGCTATTGCTTTCCTTTCTTCTGCAGCAGCTTTTTTTTCTTCTATTTGAAGTTTTCTCTCCTCAGCCGCAGCTTTTTTTTCTTCAACAGCAGCAGCAGTTTTTTTCTCTTCTGCAGCTAATGCTTTGTCATATTGAGCAACAGCCCATTGTTCTAAGTCTTTTCCAGTCTTATCAAGAGATTTTCCTTGAGCAATAAAATAATCTAATGTAGACATATTGTCTTCTTAAATCAGAAACCTGAAAAAGTAAATAAATTACCCTCTTTCAAGTTAATGGGAGACAAGTCTATACCTTAGACTTAGTCTTAGTCCAAACTTGTATGGTTTATAATAACCAATGATAACTTGAGTACCTGTGGACAACAATAATTGTATCTCAAATACTGTGGGGGACAAGCCTTACAAAGGTCTTGTATACCTCAATGTAATCAAAGATCACTTGAGTACCTGTGGAAAAAAAATATTTCCCTTTACCAATCACTTTGGGAGACAAGCCTTATAAAGGTCTTGTATACCTCAATGTAATCAAAGATCACTTTAGTACCTGTAGAAAAAATATTTCCCTTTACCAATCACTTTGGGAGACAAGCCTTACAAAGGTCTTGTACATTTTGTTTTATAACAATAACAATCAGAAAGTACTGATCTGTACTATACTATCAGTGTATACCACTATACGTCATATGTCAACTAAAGACATTACAAATGACAAACAAGAAAAGACAATCTGAAAACATTTGCAGAGATCAAATTAAATCAAATAGGAGAAATGAAAAAAAAATGATCACAGAAACCGTGATGATAACTGCCATAAGATAACAAGACAAATAACGCCACAGTGTATAAACATAAGGGTGTAAAAAACTGAAATGAAAGAAAAGATGAGACCTACAATTATACAAACAAATCAAACAAAACTAAGGAACACAAAAAATGTTACAAATACAAATATGAAACAGTCGTCACAACTAACCAAATATTTGCAAACTATGTTGCATGCAAATTTCAATTAAGAAATTGCTCCCTATCGAACGCCAGAACAAGACCAATATCACTCGGTATTTCCTGTTCTAGTCACCACCCATCCAGGCCCGCAACATATAAACCCCTACACATATAAACAAAAAACATGTAAGCATAAATAGCATATAGCATACAATATCATTTATGTCATGAATGGAATGTGTTGCAGGTATAGTGTTGTAAAGCAGGCACAGTTTATTTTAATACTAATAACTTGCCACTTTATTCAGTAATAGATTTAATTTTAAACTATTACACTGTCAATTTTTCTCTGTTGAGCATCTGAAGAACCAACGATGAACTATGCACTTTATGTTCAGCAACACTGTGATTCTTCTGTACGTTGAGAAATGTCAACAATATTGCTCCAGATATTTTCTACACTTGATACCACTGTCCTGTGTAATACTGTCTGTACAGCGAAAAACTGTCAACAAGCGCTGACCTAGATACAGCATCCTATCGGTAATACAGGTCAAGCTGACATCGACTGTATAGCTGTCCTACTGGTGTTGATGTGTTCAAACAAATGTTCTTTCAGCTGTAAACTGTGATTCTCAACACAAAACTGCGTAAGCTGGACCCAGGAATCTGGCTCGCCACTGTAAAGTCTTGTTCTTTCCACTCTGTAAAGTTGCTTTCACACACACACTGTAAAGTATCAGTCTGTCTGCTCTGTAAGGAAGAGTGGTGTGTTGTTGAGATCAGGCATGCTCCAGTCTACCCAGCTGTAAATGGGTAACTCACCCTAGTCCTGAGTTAGGGAAGGCAAAGGCTCCAGGGGAAGCAGGCCCTAAACTTGGTCACTTCAGCCGACGCAGGATGGTGTATGTATGAAGTAGAAGTGTAGAGTGTGATTACCGCGAATGGTGTACTGTTCGTGTGCTGACCAATATAACCACTCACACTTGTGTCTACAAGGCACCAATGCAGACTGCTGGAATCTTAGTTTACTCAATTTATTCAGACGTACACACTGGGACATACGAGTACATCATGGTTCGTTGACATATCAATTTGTAGGTATACATAGCAGATCTGAAGTCATGACACATTCAGAAATAATGGGCAGTACATCAAAAGTTCAATGTCATGATACATTATGGCCACATCCCCCTATCTGACTAAACGCGTCAGTGAAGGGCGGATCGATAAATAACCAAAGTTACTTGACGTCCATAGTTTGTAGTATATATTATGAAACCACGAAAGGGGGTTTCTAGCAAGATTGAGATCTCCCTGTCACTGTCCGATAATAAGATAAATAATCTGTTCTCTTGGCAGTGATCAAAACATATGATGACCGAAATCCAACATGGCTGCCTCCCTGAGTTGTCGTTCACTCATTCATAGGAAGGAGAATATAAGCCAGAGTTAATTTATAATGGTTATATAAAGGATTTCATAAATGTTTCCATACAGCTCTACGGTGATCAGGTTAATTTCACGTAGCCATAACCGCTGCAGGAAAATCTGTCATCTTCGTCGATACCAAACACGACACTAGCATAACGAAGCACCAAAAGTCAAGCTAGGCCTAACCGACGAGAGATCATCAAAAATAGGAGCTGGGTTTACCTGGAGTCCGAATCATCTATATACTGACATAAGGAGAGTCTCTAACACAAACTATCGTAGAGACACCATCTCCTTCAGAAGAAAAACCACGTCGTAAGACATTTTTTTCTGACGAAAGGACCAGCTCTTGAAAAACGTACCCCGCCATTTGTAAGCGGTACATCGGAACTCATCACGACTTGTCAAGACAACTCATACTTCCGCTAGCAAGAATCTAGTCCCTCCTACCCATCCAAAATATACAATATAGGACTGATTCTACTTGTACTAATAATATGTAATACATATGAATTCAGGCCATAAACACAATAAGCAAATTAATATATTTTCTGGCCCTAAAAAATAAGTACAAACGCAAGCGCAATATCCTTGCGCTGGATCAATATCCAGAACGATTACTCCTATAATCAAAAGTGTGAATCAAACATGGATTATCTCGCTTTTACCATAAACAGCATTTTCATACACAAATAAATGAATGTCTATATTTTTCCCATATTAAATAGCCATATCGATTTTTGTAAAATGTGCGTCAAAATATGCATATCGATTTTTTTTAGTTTCAAAATAAGTTAGGCATGTTTTTTCCTTTTTAACCCACCCTTTCCCCTCTCTCCCTTTTCAAGACGAAGTAACAAATTGGTTTTCTGCCATACTTTCCGGCTTTCGTCATAAAATATTGGGAAGGGTAACGCGAGCTGTATGCGTTTGCGGGTGGTAACCCTTTTAAACGATAATAGTACAAAAATTTCAAATATTGTGTCCAATTCTTAGTAGAAAGTTTGTCCTTGCCCTTGGCAATTTTCAAATATAATAGTGGTGTTTATAGGGTGTAATTTTACGTTACTAGATTTTTTAATAGGGGAATTTGAGCGGGGTGTTAAACGGATTGACTTTATCACAGGAGGCATCAAAGAGAATTTGGCTACTCGAAGAGCAGCAGCTGAGAGACTTTCATGCCGTAAATCAAGGATTCCTCAACAAAAGATAAGTTGGCAAGAAGACGAAGATGTCTGTATACCGCTCCACCTATGTCCCAGTCTTGACGTATGGATGCTAGTCATGAGCAATCACTACAACCACAAAAGCCAGATCCAAACCTCAGAAATGAAGTACCCGAGGAAGTTGGTTGCAATAAAAAGTAAGAGACATGGTCTGCAACCAGACGATACTTCATGGCCTAAACAACCCAACCCTTCAGACTCAAATAGAACAATTCCACCTAAGATGGTTTGGCCATGTCTGCAGAATGGGAGAAGATCGTATACCACGACAAGTATAGGAAACTAAGAGCCAGGGATCCAACATCCAGGACGACCCAGGGTCCGCTGGGAGCACAACATTAGACAATCTCTGAAGGACCAAAGCCCAGAATGGAACCAGGTCATGAGGAAGACAGCAAATAGGATAGTATCGCGCTCTCTCTCTTCCAAACTTCTACACTCACGGTAGAAGAGTAACGATTAAGTAAGTAAATACTTGCAATTTAGTAGCGTTTGAAATTAGATAACTATCGTATCACCTTTCGGAAAAAACAAGGAAACGGCGCGCATTGCAATGTGGTTTGAGTGGGTGCCGTCTTGAATACTTATTAGAATCATTCCAAGAGGACGCTATCAGTTACATTCGAATTTCACAGATCTCTTCGCATATAACCCATCAAGAAATGGAAAAAAATGTAATAATTTAGATTCGTAATATTCTTCTTCTTCTTTGATCCATAACCGCCAACCGTCAAAGCAGTCAGTGGCCATCACGCCTGGTGGCGTCTTGTAGGGCATCAACAAATTGATTCCACTTTGCTCGGTCGGCGGCCATCCTTCGTACAGTGCCCCAACTCTGGTTAATTCTTTGCATCTCGCGGTCCACAGTTCTCCGCCAAGTTGTTTTTGGTCGACCTCTCTTTCGCTTTCCATCGGGGGTCCATTGCATAGCTGTTCTTGTGATGGTATCAGGGTCCCTTCTGAGGACGTGGCTAACCTAACTCCAGCGTCTACCAGCTATAATGGTGTGCATGTCCTCCTAGGTACACCAAATAAGAAATTTTCTTAGGCTGATTGTGTGGAAGGAGGACAGTTTCGACATTTCCTTCTCTGTTACTATCCATCTTTCCGCACCATAGAAAAGCACAGAAAGTACACAGCTCTTATACAGTCTTAATTTGGTGTTTGTGCTGTACTGGGAAGACTTCCATTTGTTTTTGAGACTAGAAAAGGCTGTTCTCGCTTTATTTATTCTGGTGTTAATGTTAATGCTTGTTCCGCCGTCAGGTGTTACTATGCATCCAAGGTAAGTAAATGTGTCTGTTTGTTCTAACTTCTGGTTCCTTCCTGTTATTGGCTCTGGATTGCCCACATTTAGTGTCCTGATCTCAGTCTTCTTCAGATTGATGTTCAGGCCAACCTGCTGGCCATACTTATTCAGTCTATCGGTTTTTTCTTGGATGTGTTGATGTGAATGCGCGAGTAGTGCAATGTCATCTGCATATTCCAGGTCTTCCAGTGTAGAAAACGTTGTCCATCTAATTCCTCTTGGACTGCACTCTTGTGACGTAATGTTTTAATAAGAGTGGCAGATGTTGATAGTGTAGAAGACTAGACACGTAAATTCAGTCTAGACATGTATATCCCAGTCTCGGAGAAGAGCACTGGTGTAAGGATGACACAGGTATAGCTATAGCTGTAAAGAGCACACGTCTGGATGGAATTAGTATAGATCAAGAGCTCTAGAGTGCTACCGTCACCTAACTATACTGTGACAACAATAATACAGCAAAATATAACTGTCAACAATAAGAAATTGACAAGTCATAAAATTACAATTTACTGAATTATTTATTAATGTACATCTAGTTTCTTCTTTCTCTTTTGAAAATCGGAAGAT
Organism: Oreohelix idahoensis; assembly: GCA_024509875.1. Classification (NCBI taxonomy): domain Eukaryota; kingdom Metazoa; phylum Mollusca; class Gastropoda; order Stylommatophora; family Oreohelicidae; genus Oreohelix; species Oreohelix idahoensis. The sequence goes on along the minus strand of JAMPIV010008217.1, from coordinate 337,413 downwards.
CTCAATTAAAATGAAAAATACAAAAATCAACGATATTTATAACTTTTTACATAAAGTTCATGTCTACGTTAATCGTAATGTCTTTTGCCTGCACTGGGTTAACACAGATTGCACTTTTCATCACTACACGGTGTTACGGTAGTTCCATTGCAGTCGTCTGCTAGAGGTTGGCAGCGTGCAGTTTTAGGGGTTCCGTATCTTAGTCACGGTGCGTGACCTATCAACGCTACCACGTCATAATTCGCTCGAGTGTATAGCGTTCAATAGTCAATTTTAGGGGTTACAGCATTTAATATAATCTAAGGTAAATAATTCTTAGACCATTGAACGCTATACACTCGAGCGAATTATGGCGTGGTAGCGTTGATAGGTCACGCACCGTGACTAAGATACGGAACCCCTTTTGTGTTGACCGTCAAGCTGAAAAGACGTGTCCTTTCTCCTTCCAGTGTTGGGCATGGTATTGCCGCACAGATATATTTTATTCAAGTACGGACATGGGTCAGTCCATTGTTATTATGAAGATATGAAATGATTAAGGTTAGTACGTAAGTGAACTTAGGAAAGGATGAATTACAGTCCATAGTATTTGATATTGCCAGACTCATAGACTCACTGTCGGCCGTTGGAACCCCCAACCGCGCGTGCATATAGCTATGACGTTCTGCCTACAGTAATTCGATTATTGGACAAGGACTGGTAGTATATCTACATATATATTCAATATATGATCAAGTTATAATATGTACTTTTTGTGATCAACATGCATGGATTGTCTTGATGTGTACAAACTGTGAATTAAATGTATGGACTCAATGAATTGACTTATCAAGTCAATCGAATTTCAAAGTTCAAATATTGTTCGAAATCTTCCACCCCGCATTCGCTTAATTTCCATCTAAAGGCACGATGCACTATAACCGAATGAAAAGACTAACATATCAAAAGAAAAACAATGGCCAGAAATTTATAATTGCTTTATTCTTATTATATGGAACATTGTTCAATAAATAATGACCCAATTTAATAGAGCAAACCACCTTCAACACACGTCTCTTTTGGGATCTCACAGAAGGTTTTGGAATATTTAACACTTAGGACTTAGCTGTACAGTTCTGGACAATGTTTGATAACACACGAGTGTAGTTGGAATACAGCTTCTTGGATCTTATGTTTGGCTAGCCAAGGAATGATGGAGCCAAAACACTTGAGCTCCGTCGCACACAGTATACGTTGAGTGGATGGTAGTTTCAGATCAGGCTGTTCCAAACTAGACCAGTCAACCTGCAAAATATGTAGCATGTGGCTAGTCCTTGTGTGGTGATTTCTCACGGGTCTGCGTGTTGTGAGGTGATGTGTTCAGTGTATGCTTATAGGTATGGCATAAGTTCTGGTTCAATGGCAGTTTATAGGCAATGACAAGTCTAAGTGATTACATGTTCAAAAATACATAATACAATTTCTGTACACAGTCATGATGCTGCATTTTCCTTCTACAGTCAGTTTGAATTTCAGTCATCAATAAACAATGTTATACAACATAGGCCTTACCTTAGTTCTGCCTTTCAATTCCTGCGCATCTCTGTTATGCATCCTGGTCCTTGCCTCATTCTCCATTTTGAATTCAAATGTTGTCTCGCAGTTTAATTTAATCATCAAACCTGTAAAAGAAGCATTTGCATACATACATACATATATATTCGTAATATTACATACCCCTTTTAGGATAAATCAGAAGAAGAACTGACTGAAGGCTTGGCAAAAGTTCAACTGCCCGGCATAACAAATAGGAATGGTCTCGCTCAGGTGTTGATTCTTCTTCTTCTTCTCTCTCTCTCTCTCTCTCTCTCTCTCTCTCTCTCTCTCTCTCTGCCTTCAATTCGTCTCTCTTCCGAGGTTTTAATTTTGCGTGTGTAACTTGTCTGCCACGATTCCTCTCTATTTATACACAGCCAGCGAGCGAGCGAGAAAGCATCTCACGTCTGGTGCTAAAATGTTCGTTCCAAACGGCTCGCACAGCGGTTTTGTGTTTTCTTATTTTCTTCCTCCTTTCCGTTCCTTTTATCTTTTGTATGAATCACGTGTGTTGATACCTCACTTTAATTGTACCATCAACAGCTTCTTTCCCTCCAATAATTTCCTCTATTGGGTTTGTCTTAGAATTTATATAATTTTTCAAAGTGGCTTAACTTGACAAAATATGATGAAGTTGTATGTTCTCAAGCTTCTATCTTCTTTTTGCAACAACAGTGTAATTAGTCGTTTGAAACGAAATAAATGTGGACTTCTCCGCTCCTAACGGTACTATTATCAACTCTTTCTGATCATTCCTTCTTTTTATATGATTTTTTCTCGTTAGCCATCAAAAACAAATATCGCTTCGTTTATGTAGCCCGTACACAGCGCTAGAAAATGATAGAGAGAGGCACTCGCGTCCGCTCGGTTTAAACGTATCACGAACCAAGAATTTGTCTTGCGTATTTTTTTCTCACCACGCGACATAGCGCTCTTCTTTAAGCTGTAGCTCGCTCAGCAGACCAAAAAAAAGTTGCCGAGACTTATTCTGGTAGTTCTCTCCTTCCGATGTAATGGGGGTGTCTACTTAAAAAATCCGAACCAACAATCTGCTTTTCCGGTATGTAGTTTAACGTAAAGGAATATGGTTGTAATAATAAACTCCATCGTAAAAGCCTAGAGTTGAGTTTTTTTGATGCAGCTAAAAATGTTAGCGGCTGATGATCACATTGTACTGTGAAATGTTTCCCGTAATCTATATATAGTATATAACCTAGGTTCAATACTAGGTTTCCTTAATAGTACCACACTTGAGCTGTAGGGAGATTCCGACTTTGACATAATTGTCTCTTTTAAGAGATATTCAATCTCATCCTTGAGTGCCTGTGCTTAATATTGTTCAGTCCATGTCCGCAACAATGCTTCCAGTGGACTGTGTATGGGGACAGCCAAACAACAACATTGCCGGACCCACACCTATTTCTATTTTAAGGGGCAGTATACCGAAGTGGGCTTGTATCCATCAATGGTCTGGTACAGCCCTGGTTCCTACCTCCTATGATTCTGTTTGGTTTCTGCAGCTTATTTAATACTGGTTGCTGATTAACCAATTTTTCCAGATGATCCAGACCATGGTGTTCCGAACAATATCTAGTCGGGGTGAGATTTCTTTCGTCCCCTCTCTGTACAATATGGAGAGTTGCCATGGTTTCTGGTGTAACAGTAGACTTGTGATTTTGTTTTCTCTTTATCACTGCATCTACCTGTTGTTTTCTTGGTGGGCCTACGTCCGCAACAATGCTTCCCTAGGTCCCGTAACTGGTCTACACTTCTGATTGAGGTTACCTGGTTACATTCTGAACAGGATTTTATATACCAACTTATGTCTTCAATTATTCCTGGCCAGTAATATCGCAAAGCTATATTTTGGCCAGTGGCCCCTTTTCCTCTGTGACCACTGCCTGATGTAGCATGCTCTTGCTCCATAATTTCCTCCCTGTAGAATTTTGGCACTACCAGCTGTCCATGCCTTTTAGGTCCTTTTCCAGCTTGTCGGTAGAGTAGGCCATTTTCTATATAGTAGTCTCCTTTCTCTGGAGGGTTATGGGCCTTTGGCAATTTGCCAAAACAAGGCTTCAATGTGCTGTCAGCTGTTTGAGTCTTTTTCATTTCAATCGGATGAAATTTAAATTTATTGTCCCTCTCTTGGTTCTGGGAGCCTGACCTGGTCCGGTTATGTTCCGCAACTACAGGTTTTATCGGATTTCCCAAGAACACATATGTACGCCCTAACATCAAGGGGTAGAGGGGATTCTCTATTACTGCTGCATTTATTTCCCCTTCCACATAGCGACAACTGACTAGAATCTTCGCTATGGGCAAAGTTAGGGGTAATGCTCCCTTAAGTGGCCCTTGAATGTCCACTGTTTCTGTGGTGATTTGTTCAGGGCGAACTAGGGATGCACAAATGACTGCATCATACGACAAACCTGTGACAAATATCCCTGTGACTTTTTGCCATTTACGGTCACTTCCTCCTGTATTGGTGGGTGATGGAGGCTATTCTGACTCACTGTCAGATCCTTCCTATCAGAAGTCCTCACCTGGAGACATGCAGCAAAATGAGGAGTGTTTTTTTTCTGCATTCCGCAGTAGAGTGATTACTCATTTGGCAAGATTTACACCACTTTCCTTCCTTTCTTGAAGGTTTATTATCGGATCCTAAAGGGGTTCTTTCCTTATAGTCCCATCTGGGCCTATTCTTGAATGCGTGGTCCTGGTTGTGGCCACTTCCTTCAGACATTGTATAGTTTTGTGGTTTCTTAAATACTTCTACATGTTTCTTCTTAGCTCGTTGATTCATGGACTGAGCCAGTTGGTCTCTTTCTGCATAGGTGATTATGTCATCTAACCCATCTCTTTTATTCTCTATCAGGAACTTTTAAGTTTCAGGGGCTATGGAATCTAGTAGTTGTTCTATCAACATCATCTCCTTTAGCCCCTCGAAATCTGGAGAAAAGTTTCCTAACTTACACCACCTTAGTAGGTAAGTCTCCAATCGTGTCGTAAATTGCTGATAGGTCTCTCCAGCCTCCTTCTTAGCAGTTCGGAATTTTTTCCGATAAGTCTCAGAGTTCTGTTCGTAACGAACAAGCAATGCCTGCTTCAGGGCTTCAAAATCTTCTTGATCTTCCTTTTGTAGTTTCAAGAATACTTCATAAGAAACTCCTCTCAATCCTTGAGATAGCTTCAAATTCCACTTTTCTTTTTCTAAACCATAAGTTGTGGCAAGCTGTTCAAATCTGTCTATATAAGTTTCTATGAAGTCCTCCTTCTCAACAAATGGGTCCATATGAAAGTTCATGGCTCCATTTGAAGTACTTTGGTTGGAGTTACTGTTGTCAGAGTGAGATGAGGTGCTCCCACTGGAACTAGCAACCGATTGAAGTTCCAGCTGCCTCATCCTCAGCTCATGTCCTCTCTCAGCCTCCAACCTCCTAGCTTCAGCCCCAACCTCTAACCTCTTAGTTTCCGCTTCCAACTGTAGCCTCTTAGCTTCTCTTTCCACTTCTGCTTGCAACCGCCTTTCTTCAGCTTCTAATTTCTTTGCTTCTCTATCAGCCTCTAATTTCTTTGCTTCAGTCTCTAATTGCAACCTTCTTTCTTCCCTGTCCATATGCTTATCCACTTCCGTAGTAACATACTGGATGAGAGCTTCACCTGACAAACCAAGTTCTTTACCCATCTGCATGATGGCAGTTTTGAACTTTACTAAGTCAGCCATGGCGTTATGTTGAAAGGAGTATCTAATGTTACTACTACTTAATTACTTAAGCTAACTTAATTAAAGACGTACAATATTCCTTCAACCATTGTGAGAGACCACTGTTTAACTTGTGTACTACAAAGGTACTTTTCAAAAAATATTATAATTTACTTTTTTCAAAAAAATTTTTTTTTACTTTTACCAAGACTTCCTATGAGAAAGAGATACAAGAAAGATAGATACTGGCTCAGGATAATAAGATTATCCCGCGAACGAGCCCCCAAAATGTGACGTAATGTTTTAATAAGAGTGGCAGATGTTGATAGTGTAGAAGACTAGACACGTAAATTCAGTCTAGACATGTATATCCCAGTCTCGGAGAAGAGCACTGGTGTAAGGATGGCACAGGTAATGCTATAGCTGTAAAGAGCACACGTCTGGATGGAATTAGTATAGATCAAGAGCTCTAGAGTGCTACCGTCACCTAACTATACTGTGACAACAAAAATACAGCAAAATATAACTGTCAACAATAAGAAATTGACAAGTCATAAAATTACAATTTACTGAATTATTTATTAATATACATCTAGTTTCTTCTTTCTCTTTTGAAAATCGGAAGATCTTAATTAAAATGAAAAATATAAAAATCAACGATATTTATAACTTTTTACATAAAGTTCATGTCTACGTTAATCTTAATGTCTTTTGCCTGCACTGGGTTAACACAGATTGCACTTTTCATCACTACACGGTCTCTTATGGGATCTCACTGAAGGTTTTTGAGTATTTAACACTCAGGACTTAGCTGTACAGTCCTGGACTATGTTTGATAACACACGAGTGTAGTTGGAATACAGCTTCTTGGATCTTATGTTTGGCTAGCGAAGGAATGATGGAGCCAAAACACTTGAACTCAGTCGCACACAGTGTACGTTGAGTGGATGGTAGTTTCAGATCAGGCTGTTCCAAACTAAACCAGTCAACCTGCAAAATATGTAGCATGTGGCTAGTCCTTGTGTGGTGATTTCTCTCGGGTCTGCGTGTTGTGAGGTGATGTGTTCAGTGTATGCTTATAGGTATGGCATAAGTTCTGGTTCAATGGCAGTGTATAGGCAATGACAAGTCTAAGTGATTACATGTTCAAAAATACATAATACAATTTCTGTACACAGTCATGATGCTGCATTTTCCTTCTACAGTCAGTTTGAATTTCAGTCATCAATAAACAATGTTATACAACAAAGGCCTTACCTTAGTTCTGCCTTTCAATTCCTGCGCATCTCTGTTATGCATCCTGGTCCTTGCCTCATTCTCCATTTTGAATTCAAATGTTGTCTCGCAGTTTAATTTAATCATCAAACCTGTAAAAGAAGCATTTGCATACATACATACATATATATTCGTAATATTACTTACCCCTTTTAGGATAAATCAGAAGAAGAACTGACTGAAGGCTTGGCAAAAGTTCAACTGCCCGGCATAACAAATAGGAATGGTCTCGCTCAGGTGTTGATTCTTCTCTCTCTCTCTCTGCCTTCAATTCGTCTCTCTTCCGAGGTTTTAATTTTGCGTGTGTAACTTGTCTGCCACGATTCCTCTCTATTTATACACAGCCAGCAAGCGAGGGAGAAAGCATCTCACGTCTGCGGCTAAAATGTTCGTTCCAAACGGCTCGCACAGCGGTTTTGTGTTTTCTTATTTTCTTCCTCCTTTCCGTTCCTTTTATCTTTTGTATGAATCACGTGTGTTGATACCTTACTTTAATTCTACCATCAACAGCTTCTTTCCCTCCAATAATTTCCTCTATTGGGTTTGTCTTAGAATTTATATAATTTTTCAAAGTGGCTTAACTTGACAAAATATGATGAAGTTGTATGTTCTCAAGCTTCTATCTTCTTTTTGCAACAACAGTGTAATTAGTCGTTTGAAACGAAATAAATGTGGACTTCTCCGCTCCTAACGGTACTATTATCAACTCTTTCTGGTCATTCCTTCTTTTTATATGAATTTTTCTCGTTAGCCATCAAAAACAAATATCGCTTCGTTTATGTAGCCCGTACACAGCGCTAGAAAATGATAGAGAGAGGCACTCGCGTCCGCTCGGTTTAAACGTATCACGAACCAAGAATTTGTCTTGCGTATTTTTTTCTCACCACGCGACACCTCTGTTGTCTGGCGCATCACCCAATCTATGGGTGTCAAAAATAATGTTGTTGATAAGGGGCATCCCTGTCGTATTCCTTTTTTCACTTAGAAAGTTACATTACTCAATCCAACACTTCATGCAAAGTTAGAATAGAGGCTTTTTATGCTGGAAACAATGCAGCTGGGAATTTCATAAGCCCTTAGTATTTTCCATAGGCTGTCCCTGTGTATGCTGTCGAAAGCCTTTTCAAAATCAACAAAGTTAATGTATAGCTGTCTCTGCTATTCCGAGCACTGCTCTATAATGTTCCTGAGGGTGAGTATATGATCTGCGCATCTTCTGTTCTTTCCAAAGCCCGCTTGTTCTTTCCTCGGTTTATGGTCAACTGCTTAAAAAATTCTTTAGATGAATATCCTGCCTAGTATTTTGCTGGGAACAGAGAGGATAATAATTCCTCTCCAGTTGTTGCAGTCTGCAAGGTCGCCCTTCTTTGGAAATTTAACAATTATTCCTTAACTCCACTCTGTTGGTGTTGTCTCAGTTTTCAAGACTTGTGCAAATAGTGGTTCTAATAGTTCTGCTGCTAGTTCAGGGTCTGCCTTGAACAACTCAGCATTTAGATTGTCGTGACCAGGCGCTTTTCCATTTTTTAACCTTTGATAGCTGTGATGATTTCTTCTTTTCGTGGAATCTCTGTATTTACGCCTAAGTCACTTTCAGCCTCAGGAACCTTCAGCTGAGTCTCTGGTGGTTCCTTATTCAGTCTTTCTCTGAAATGCTCTGCCCATCTCGTTTCCTACATTTATATTCTTATTATGTTCGCAAATATTTTGGAAGCAAAGTATTTCCTTTTTTAAGTGCTTAAGGAGAAGTCATTTTTGGGTTGCTTCCCTTGAAAATAGTTCTGTCATCTTCGATCGGACTCCGCAGACGACTCTAGGCCTACTGCGATTTATTCTGTGGCTGGGTAAGAATAGATTGTTCTTGCTTCAGTATATCTATGGCCTGAATTTATACGTAGTGTTTGTATGAGTAGGACGAGTCTGTCTTATATATGGATATCTTTGCATTTCTAAGTCGAACTAATTTGGTTGTCGCTAGAAAAGGTCAAAGGCTATGCAGCGGAAGTATCGCTAGCAAGGGGTGTGATCCATGGCTGTCATCCTGTGAGGATGCCGAGTTTTGTTGTAGCAGGCTTTTTTGCCGAAATAGTGATCTATATATGGATGGGGAAAAGTGATAATCATTTAGACATGTTGTATGTACTTTACCCCAGTGTTTATTCTCTTTTGCCAAGGAATGGCAAAGTTATATTTCGCATAAAAAGGTAAAACCACAATTTATTATGAACTTGGGCTTCGCCATCGTTGTTGATAAGCAGATGCACAGTGGTACTTTTAAAAAGAATATCCATTCAAAGGAAGAAGACATTCCTATGTATCAGCACTAGATTGTATGATATTATTCAATTACCTCTATGAGAGAAGCTATGAAGAAATGAGGACATTTAATGAATGACTAATTTTGGTCTATATTCTATAGTGAGTGAAGCTCACGAGAGAGAGAGAACAGCCATGTTGAAATTCATATACTTTGTATTTATCGAGTGAGAAAAAGGGATGCCTGTACTATCGCTCGATGAACCAAGAGATCACTGCTACATGTGAGAACCCATGTCTGGGATTCCTATATTATGAAATATATATATATTGAACTTTACGTGAAGGAATATTCGCTAGACGAGGTTAGGTCTAGGAGCCTTCCTATATATTGGTTTTGGTCTGACGTGCCCAGTCAGTAAAGCCAGATGATTTACATGATGGAACGCTGAATGCTTATTTACGAATGCTCCATTATGATATTTGCCAAGCATGAATGCTAACTTAAGATGATATTCCTGTGATCAACATTATGCTGTCTATGTCGACATTTGTTCCTGTAACCATACACGTACTGTCCAAGTGTGCGTCCCATTAAATGTTATAAAAGACCACCGTAGTTCCAGTACTTCTTGAATTCGAACAGTGTGAGTATGAGTGATGTACTACCAACCTGTCAACTCTATCGAATCATTCTACCATTCGCGTACTGACATTCAGATACACACTCATTGTTTACACTCACATTCTTGTCGGAGCCTCATCACGTTCCAGGACAAGATGACCTGTATGACCAAAACTGTGCTGGGTTTGATGAGTTGACAATCGTTACACTTTACTACACCAGTTCCAACATCTACATTTATCCACTGGTGGACATTCACATCATTTAGCAAATAAAGCATGATTCAACAACTAGTAGCCAGTATGAGTTAACAACTACACAAAGAGTTTAACAACTGGTGTGCCAGCTTCCTGGGTCAACCTGCACAGTGACCATATTGAGAAGTAAACTACTGAGACCAGACGTTCCTTGGGGTCTGTTACGACACACAAATACATCAACAGTACAACTCTACAGTGATGTCAGCGTGACCTGTCCTGTCGAGAGTATGCAGTAACTAGGTCAGGGTTTGTTGACATTTGGTTCATTGGACATTTGCCATACAACTGACAGTGTTACACAGCAAGCTTGGTTGAAACATAGAACATTACACATCAGGACTGGAGAATATTTGACAGTGTTTGCGAAAGAAAATGTTATTGAACTGAGAAGTCCTACATTGATTGTTATCATTCAAATCAACGATGGAGCTTCTATTTCTGTGTTGAATTTAAAATAATTAGACCAGAAGTATTTGTTTAATAAAGTACCACAGTACTGTACTATTAGGCAGTGTAACTGAGCCTTCATTCCAACACATTCTTTCTGCAACACTCTATTTACATCATATTGCCATACTATTTATGCATTTATGTATTTATGTTTAACTATTTATATGTGATATTTGTTTGTATCCAGCGGGTTGTTGTTTCGGTTGGGCGGTGTCACACAGCAGAGTATCCCACGTAATAGAGGGTCTGATGTGTGCGTTTCTATAGGTGCAATTTTCTTTATTGAAAATTTGCTGCGACAGCTGTTGCTATTAGTGTTAGCTGTGAAGTCTGTACTCATTGTTGTTTTTGTAATATTCCTCTGTTCTTTAGTTTGTTTTGATTTGTTTGTAATTTGTTGGTCTACCCTATTCTATCTTTCAGTTCTATTCTCAATTTATATTTATATACTGTGGCGTTATTTGTATTTGTTATCCTCGTGCGGTTTATCTTTTATTGTTTTTCCCATTTGATTTATTTCATTTCCGCAAATGTTTTCATGTTCTTCTGTATAACTGTTTTGTTTTGTGCCTGATCGACATACACTATTTAAAATATAGTTGATCATATAAATTGATGTACAAGAATCAACTGATAGTTAATTGCTATTACTAAAGGTACACAGTTGATGACATAAAACACTATTTCTGGTGCACTGCACTTATATTATAGAGTGAACCAGCAACTTATAGCTGTTTTATTATATAAGGATTTATACAAGACCTTTGTAAGGCTTGTTTCCCACAGTGATTGGGATAGTTAAGTACTATTTTTCCACAGGTTAATAAGTTATCATACAAGGTCTTTGATTAAGACTAAGAAAGTGAATTTATTTACTTTTGCAAATTACTGATCTTATTAGACAAGATGTCTACCTTAGATTATTTTATCACACAAGGCAGGGCTCTTGATATGACTGGTCAGCAATTAGAACAATGGGCAGTTGCTCAATATGACAAAGCATTAGCTGCAGAAGAGAGAAAACTTGCTGCTGCTGCTGAAGAAAGAAAAGCATTGATTGAAGAAAAGAAATTAGCAGCTGAGGAAAAAAAATTACAAAGAGAGGATGAACAAAAGAAATTGCAGATACAGACTGATGAAAAAAGATTCCAGATGGAAATGGAAAAAGAGAAAAGAAAGGATGAAGCTACAGCAGAAGAGAGAAAATTACAAGCTGAAGCTCAAGAAAAAAAAGCAATAAGAGAACATGAACACCAAAAAGAACTTTTAGCATTTGAGTTAGAAAAGTTAAAGTTAACAAACATAAGTAATGTTAATCAAGCATCTAGTGGTAATGGTAAACCCTTTACTTACAAGGTCAAGGTACCAGCGTTCAACCCTTCCAGTGATGACATAACATTCTGGCTAAACAGATTTGAACGCTCGTGTCGAGCACATAATGTGGACAAATCACAATATGCTAACCAGTTATCAGAAAATCTGAAAGGTGATTCTCTGACTAGTTTAAGTTTGGTTGAAGAGGCTGACAAAGATAACTATGATGTTATTAGGGCAGCCTTGTTAAAGAAGTATCAGTTGTCTGAAGAGGGTTATCGGAAGTTGTTTAAGACAATGGTGCCTGAGGCAGGTGTAGAATTCTCAGAATTCATTGCAAGAACACGTCTTACATTTGATCGTTGGATTGAGCTATCCAAAACAGAAAAGACTTATGAAGCCCTTATGGACTTGATACTCAGAGACAAGATTATGTCAAGTATAAATAAACCTTTCCTCGAATTCTTACATGAGCGTAAACCTAAGTCTCTAAAAGAAATGGAACAGTATTGTACCCAATACGTCACTGCACATCCGGACGTATCTATTAGCAACAGTAAGGTTAAAGAAGGTATGCCAGTTGCTTCTGCAACACCATACAACCCTAATCACTCTCACAAATTCCAAGGACCTCAAAATAGGTTTAATAAAAAAGGTAACTATTACAGTTATCAGAACCAAGGTAACCAATCATTTCAGGGTTCTTCTTCGAATACCTGGAGAAGAGCTGACAGCCCTCGATTCAGGGGTGGTCATAATTATAGGAACTTTCGCAAAGGAAGTCATTCTAGAAACTATCCAAGTTTTCCTTCATGGAGACAACAGGATCATAATTACCGAGATACTCATTATAATGAATATGATGATAGTAACCAAAGGAGCTATGATTCAAACCCGAGTAGGGGTTATAATAGTGGAAACAATGATAAGTACAGAGGCAATAATAACAGAGGTAGAGCACAATTCAAAAAACATAAAGCTCATTACCAGGCGAACTCTGCACAGCAAGAGTCCCACGAAGCCTATAAACAAAATAAAGATAATGATGACTCTAATAATATGGCATGTGCCGCTTTTGATTTTGGGAGAGCATCTCAGTGCCCCCAATGCAAAACATTATTTGAGCCAACCACAGTGTCTACTTTAAGCTGTGGCCATCCTCTTCCCGCTCTTCCTGCGTCAATCGCGCATGATGGGAGAGGTTCTCTTGTCTTACACAAAGGTTTGGTAAATGACAATCCAGTCTCAGTACTTTTTGATTCTGGATGCACAACTATTGGGGTTAGGCAGTCACTCATATAGATCCTTCTTATTCTACAGGCAAAGTAGTCAAATGCGTAACATTTGGCGGCACCATAGAGAAATACTCTACCGCTATCATTAGGATTGCTACTCCTTTCTTCACAGGAGATGTACACGCATGTCTTTTGCCGAATCCGATCGCTGATCTTATCATCGGTCGCATTCACGGAGTCAAAGAATGCACTCCGGAGCAAATTTCCGTTTGGGAAGATCAAAATATGCAATCTGCTAATGCAGTAGTCACTAGAGCTCAAGCTCTCAATATGCCTGAAACTTCATCTGTTGAAGATAATGAAGTGCATAACCGAGATGATCCCTTGGTAATTTCTCGTGACTCGTTTATAAAACAACAAGAAGAAGATCCGACTCTTAAGAAATTCTTCACTCTTGTAACGAAAGGTGATCCGAATAAAGATTCAAATTGTAAATCTTGGATTACAATGAAGAATGGCGTACTTGTACGTATGGTGCAAGACTCCACTAAGTCAAGTCATTCTCAGATTCTTGTACCCAAGAATTTGAGAGTTAAGATCTTACAACATGCACACGACTCTCAGTGTGCTGGTCACATGGGTTTTTCCCGTACTAAGTCAAGAGTTCTTGCGGCTTTCTTTTGGCCTTTTGTGAACAAGGACATACGGATCTATTGTCGATCCTGTAAAGTATGTCAAGAAGTCAAATCCAAAGGTCCTCGTCATGCTGCGCCTATTCAGGCTGCAGATATTCCTATTCGTCCATTCCAGAAAATGGCGATAGACATCATTGGTCCATTTAAGATCAAATCTGCTAGAGGACATCAGTTTATCTTAACGTGTGTAGACATGTGCACACGTTGGCCAGAGGCTATCCCTCTAAAGAGCATTACTACCGCTGACATTGCAGATGCTCTTTGGCTTATATTTTCTCGGCTGGGATTCCCCGGAGAAATATTATCAGATCATGGCACCCAACTGATATCGGATACCATGTCTCAAGTAATGTCTACTCTACAGATAGAGAGATCTTTGAGTAGCATCTATCATCCTATGTCCAATGGGATGGTCGAGCGACTAAATAGAACACTTAAGAACTTATTAGGGAAGATAACTGAGGATCATCCTCAAGATTGGGATAGGGTTTTACCCGCGGCCCTCTTCGCGTACAGAGAGGTCCCCAATGAACATACAGGGTTTTCGCCCTTTGAACTTGTCTTTGGCGCGCGACCGCGCGGCCCAATGTCTTTGCTGCATGATCTTATAACAGCTGACAATATTGACGATGACACAAAATCTTCTTACGAGTATGTCATCGCGCTGAGACAAAAGATTATCGAAGCATGCAAATTGGCAACGTCCTCTTCTGAATTTGCTAAGCAGAAGGCAAGACAATTTGCTAATAAGAAGAGAACTTTACGACAACTTTGTCCTGGTGACAAAGCATTTGTTTTGCTACCTTGTCGTGAAAATAGACTCCTTATTAGTTGGAAAGGTCCGTACGATATAATATCGAAAATTTCAGATGTTGACTACATCGTCGATATTAACGGGAAGCATAAAACCTTCCACATCAATATGCTTACGGAGTTCCATGAACGTCCTGACTATTTACAGCCTATTTTCCAGGCAACGGACGATTCTCATGTCAAACATGGTCATTACTCATCACTGTCTGTAATACAGGATGAGGAAACAAGTTTTTCGGATGTTAATCTCCCGCTTCCAATGATCCCACTTCATTCTAGTGAATCATGGAAAGACGTTACTGTTTCTCCTGATTTGTCTCTAGGAGAACGGCGACAAGTTTCGTCTATGTTACAAACATTTCAGGATGTCCTCACTGACATCCCTGGACAAACTCATGTCATTGAGCATGACATTGTTCTAACTGAACATACTCCAATTAGGGTTAGGCCTTATCCTATCCCTATACATTTCCAAACACAAGTTGAAAAGGAGTTGGATGAAATGATAGATTTACAAATAATCGAACCATCCACTTCTGCATATTCTTCGCCGATGGTTATTGTTCGAAAAAAAGACAATAACATACGTCTTTGCGTTGACTATCGCAAATTGAATCAAGTTACGAAGTTCGATGCTGAACCTATGCCTTTACTAGAAGAGTTACTTACTCGTCTTTCTAAATCGCATTTTTTCACTAAACTTGATTTGTCTAAAGGATATTGGCAAGTTCCATTATCCGAACGCGCCAAACCTCTTACCGCTTTCTCTACTCCCAGAGGCCTTTTCCAATGGAATTTTATGCCTTTCGGCCTTATGAACGCACCAGCTACATTTGTACGCATGATGCGTCGAATCCTATCGTATCGGTCAGATGTCATTGCTTATCTAGACGACATCTGTCTTTTCAGCGATACTTGGGAAGATCACTATTCAGGATTAGTTGAATTATTATCAACTCTGCGTGAGTATAACCTGACAGCAAAACCATCTAAAGCTTGTATTGGCTTTAGCGAAATTGCTTTCTTAGGCCATCGAGTAGGTCACGGTTTCTTGAAGACAGAAGACCATAATATCACTAAGATACTTAACATCTCTATCCCTAGGACTAAAAAGCAAGTGCGAAGTCTTTTAGGTCTCATACAATTTTATGGACGTTTCATTCCGAATCTGTCCTCTCGCCTGGCACCGCGATCTACACTATTAAAGAAAGGGTCGCCTAACATGGTTCACTGGTCTCATGAATGCCAATCTTCACTAGAGAAGATCAAAACTATGTTTTCATCACCACCTATTTTAGTGTTACCTACAACAGATAAGACATTTGTTCTTCGTAGTGACGCTTCATCCACTGGGATTGGAGCGGCACTAATGCAAGAGTACTCTGGAACTCTGCATCCTGTAATGTACATATCCAGAAAACTTAATGCTGCAGAAAGGAATTACTCGGTTTTAGACCGCGAATTATTGGCAATGGTTTGGTCAATTCTCAAACTCCAAAGATTCCTTCTGGGCGCGCATTTCGTAGTGGAAACTGACCAAAAAGCTCTTACGGCTATCCAAAGTAAGAACTTGAAGAGCTCGAGATCAACTCGATACGCAATCGCTCTTCAACCTTTTCATTTTTCGGTACGAGCTATCCGTGGTTCAGAAAATGTGATGGCGGACATTCTGTCCAGATGCCCACATGATGCCACTTAACTGTTAAATATTGGATCTTTTTAATATGTATAACTTTACAACAGTTATTTTTTGTTTCTTTACTAAGATACACATTTGTAATTTAATAATAGAATGATGGTATCGCTACTTAGCGGTTTATTGATGTTAATTCACCGCTGTTCTTTGATGATTGTTTCTTCATAAATCATAAATTTAAGATTGTAGTGTGAATTTTTGGTATGCATTGTATAATTACCAGAATTGTATTATACGTACATCACACCTTCCTGGAAACATTTATTCGTAGGGAAACAATTTCTCTCAGATTTTGAGATATATATTCTCACCAGTCATATTAGGAATTATAGTTATTCCTGATATTTTCATCTGCGCAGTATTCTTGCGTTGTGAGCCTATTCTACGGTGCTCCTAGATGTATTTTTAAAAAAAAAAATTTTTTTTTTTTTTCCCGGGAGGTGTGGTAAGACTGTAAAGGGCAATTTTTACTATCTTGCAATATAATACATTTATATTCTTATTATGTTCGCAAATATTTTGGAAGCAAAGTATTTCCTTTTTTAAGTGCTTAAGGAGAAGTCATTTTTGGGTTGCTTCCCTTGAAAATAGTTCTGTCATCTTCGATCGGACTCCGCAGACGACTCTAGGCCTACTGCGATTTATTCTGTGGCTGGGTAGGAATAGATTGTTCTTGCTTCAGTATATCTATGGCCTGAATTTATACGTAGTGTTTGTATGAGTAGGACGAGTCTGTCTTATATATGGATATCTTTGCATTTCTAAGTCGAACTAATTTGGTTGTCGCTAGAAAAGGTCAAAGGCTATGCAGCGGAAGTATCGCTAGCAAGGGGTGTGATCCATGGCTGTCATCCTGTGAGGATGCCGAGTTTTGTTGTAGCAGGCTTTTTTGCCGAAATAGTGATCTATATATGGATGGGGAAAAGTGATAATCATTTAGACATGTTGTATGTACTTTACCCCAGTGTTTATTCTCTTTTGCCAAGGAATGGCAAAGTTATATTTCGCATAAAAAGGTAAAACCACAATTTATTATGAACTTGGGCTTCGCCATCGTTGTTGATAAGCAGATGCACAGTGGTACTTTTAAAAAGAATATCCATTCAAAGGAAGAAGACATTCCTATGTATCAGCACTGGATTGTATGATATTATTCAATTACCTCTATGAGAGAAGCTATGAAGAAATGAGGACATTTAATGAATGACTAATTTTGGTCTATATTCTATAGTGAGTGAAGCTCACGAGAGAGAGAACAGCCATGTTGAAATTCATATACTTTGTATTTATCGAGTGAGAAAAAGGGATGCCTGTACTATCGCTCGATGAACCAAGAGATCACTGCTACATGTGAGAACCCATGTCTGGGATTCCTATATTATGAAATATATATATATTGAACTTTACGTGAAGGAATATTCGCTAGACGAGGTTAGGTCTAGGAGCCTTCCTATATATTGGTTTTGGTCTGACGTGCCCAGTCAGTAAAGCCAGATGATTTACATGATGGAACGCTGAATGCTTATTTACGAATGCTCCATTATGATATTTGCCAAGCATGAATGCTAACTTAAGATGATATTCCTGTGATCAACATTATGCTGTCTATGTCGACATTTGTTCCTGTAACCATACACGTACTGTCCAAGTGTGCGTCCCATTAAATGTTATAAAAGACCACCGTAGTTCCAGTACTTCTTGAATTCGAACAGTGTGAGTATGAGTGATGTACTACCAACCTGTCAACTCTATCGAATCATTCTACCATTCGCGTACTGACATTCAGATACACACTCATTGTTTACACTCACATTCTTGTCGGAGCCTCATCACGTTCCAGGACAAGATGACCTGTATGACCAAAACTGTGCTGGGTTTGATGAGTTGACAATCGTTACACTTTACTACACCAGTTCCAACATCTACATTTATCCACTGGTGGACATTCACATCATTTAGCAAATAAAGCATGATTCAACAACTAGTAGCCAGTATGAGTTAACAACTACACAAAGAGTTTAACAAGGGTCCTTACGTTTCGTGATGTTACATCTTTTCTGTTTGACCTGCAACGGGTCCAGCTGCTCTGAGTTTCCCCTTCAGTCTTGCTACTACTAGGTGATGATCACTTCCCACATCTACGTCTCTTCTTACTTTCACGTCTTGTAATGCATGTCTCCATCTGCAATTGATCATTATGTGATCTGTCTGGTTTCTGTATCGTCCGTTTGGTGATTTCCACGTTAACTTGTGCCATTCTTTGTGTGGAAAAAGTGTTCCTCCAATGACCAGGTTGTTAAAACTGCAGAAGCTTATTATATTGTCCCCATTCTCATTTAAGGTTCCACTGCCGCATTTTCCCCATTACTCTTTCGTTATAATTATTGTGTGTTCCGACTTTCGCATTGAGGTCTCGCATTACTATAATAAGATCGTACCTGGGTGCAGTTTCCATTTCCATTTGTACCTGTTGATAGAACTTATCCTTGATCTCTTCATCTATGTCGTTTGTTGGTGCATAGCATTGTATAATTATGGTGTTGGTGAATGTCCGTCTCCGTTTTCTTCTTATCAGTCTGTTGTTGATGGGTTTCCATTCCAGTAAAGACATTTCCATTCCGTTCTTCAGGATAATGGCTACACCTTCGTTGTGCTGACCATCCTCTCTACCAGAATAAAGTACTGTTTCCCTTGTAGCTGTTTTTATTTTCCCCATCCCTGTCCACCTGCTCTCGCTTTTTCCCAGGATATGTATTTTGTAATTCCTCATCTCTACAGTGATTTGTCTCAGCTTTACTGCCTCATTCATAGTTCTGACGAAAATACCTAGAATAATGGCTGCATTACTAAGAGCTGTCTACGTGAATTATTGATCAGAAGTAGCAGTAGCCTACGGACGATTGTCATTACAAGTGCCTTTGAGAAATCTTGATCAGAAGTTGCAGGAGCAGACGGACGATCTTGTAAACCCAGTGCCTACGAAAAGTATTGAGATCCTAAATTACCTGCGGTAATGGACAGACTCGCCAAGTAAAACTGATGCGCCAACATATACATATATATAACATATTCATATCAAGCACCACATGAGCAAAATATCTTCACCACAAAGGGACATCTGCATACCAGACGAAGTCTCTACAGAAAAACGTTGCGGTCTACATAACATATGAACACGCCACCCCAGCCGCTCATTTCATTGTCAACACTCGCATCGTAAAGAACAAAAGATCAGGCCATCGACACCCAAAGAAAGTCAGTGAGCCGGACAATGTTATTGAATGCAGACAAAGACATGTTCACGGCAAACAAACACCCAGAGTTTTATTGACAGTCAGGCAGAGACCAAGAAACAAGATATCTTTTTTTAGTATTTAGAATGAGCTTAAATTCATCATCATCATCACATTGTATAGACTTAAGATTCATTTGTGTATTTTGCATTAACTATTATCTTCTTTTTCAGGTAGAGTTAATGTTAGTGCTTTTTGCATTTGTATTATTGTAATTGGATGTTGTTACCTTTAAGTAATTCAATAAATGTTGTAGTTGTGTTTGCATTACCAACACACGTTAATTACCTAAATAGAGAAGGAAAGAAAGTGTGCGAGAGAGACATACAGTTCTTCCTTTCTTCCTGTTCTGTTCACTCAGTGTAATAGGGGACGTGGGGGATCGCTAGCATTATAATAGAGAGGAGGGGATAGAGTGGTAGGAGTGACAGTGTCACGAGATCCAGAATCACTGAGACTATCTGCTGGGAACTTATCCCCAAGTCTTACATTCACCTTCTCCCACTCCTGCTGCCTACCTTCAACCGGTTGTCAGGCAATTCTGAGCCATTGACAACGACGGCACCACAACGTGATCTCTCTTTGGTTAACCTTCGGGTTAACCCTGTGACAATCGTCCTATAAAAACTAAGGCCAGGGGACTTAAGTAAATAAATAAATAAATAAAAAGAAAATGCTCATACCTCAACCGAAATATGAAATGGCGGGAAAGCGCAGTGGTGTTCGATGGCATCAACGTGTTCATTTCTCAAGTGTTCTGTCGTAGATTTCCGATAGGAGAATTAAGACTAGGTTTGGTCCCTTCTGAATAGGTTTGAATAGGTGATAGACTCAGTGAGAGTTAGTGAAAGGTAATAGAATTTCCACACACGTGAGATGATAGATTTGATATAGTGGCTGTCTCTGAAAGCGAAAAGAATTCTTCTCTCTCTCACCTATCTTCTACAACAGTTGTTACAGCGTCAGACAGACTACACCAATATACATATTACGTATATTTCTATCACTCACAGGCACGCACATACACGTGACGACAGGTAAACACACAGACGTGGGAAAACTATAACAATGATATATATATTATCTAGAACGAGCTGACCAAACACGATTATTAAGTTCAAGAGCGATTTTATTATCAGGAAAAATCGGCTCACAACATCAAAGAAAGTACATCAAGGAAAATACATATACACATAGTCATAAAAAATCAAGGAAATGTTGCAAGGATGATAGCCCCGTTATAGTGTTAACTCTAGGTTTAGCCCGGCCCCGTTAAGAGAACAGATGATGGCGCCAGAGTCACAGATACATAGAGTTTGAGTCTAAGAGTTTTTCTTTGTTTTATCTCGTAATTATATGCACAGAGTTTGAAAAAAATCTGATTTAACCTAAGACAAAACACAAGAACTCTAGCCTTAGCAACAAATTATGCAGATTGAAAAAAAAAAATTATTAGGACAGCAACAGGGTGTCAAAGATATAAATAGTGAAAAATATCACTCAAACCAGCGTACACTCATTCATTCCGCCATGGCTTCTCAAACTTGTACTCACGACTTTGCTTGCTGCCTCTTGGAACACATTGATTTTAGATTTTCACACAGACTCAAAAAATGCAGTCTTCTGCCAAGAAGTCCCCAGTTCCAAAAGACGTATTTTAACTTGGAGTCTCCGGGAACGACTACTTGGGTATGCAAATTTGTTCAAATGTCTGATTAAGTCACCTAACAATTATTCCAGGCGCGGGAGTTAGCAGAGCACAGTGTCAATAGCGTAGGTTTCTAAAAAATGATGAATGTCAGGTCGGTGCCTTCCCTCAGTATAGGATTCACTTTAGTCACACCACAGATTTGTCCACAAGATATAATCTAGTCGGGAAATGATTGTTAATATTCACGCCACCAGGCAGCAAATTATATAGAGTTTCTAGAAGAAATTAAGTGCTGGCTCCAAGGTCCAGTATTTATCATTACAGTCTTTGAAAACCCGTTATAGGGATATTAGTATTTCTGTCTAACTTGCACCGTCAGATCAGTGTTACTTGAGAAAACCCGTGGTTCAAAATAAGGACTGTCTATTTCTTCACAAGTATGGAAACTACTACTAGGTGCTGGTAAAGTTAGGGTCACCCCAAAACTTTCACTGTGTGGAGGAAAAAATAACACATATAATATAATAAACAGAATCTGTACTGGTTAAAACTTACATTTAAACTTGCAAGCAGAGAGCTTTGCTTATCATTTAAACTTCCCGTGACGTAAGTTATATTTAAAAATCAGCAATCCTCATAAATTAAGAACACGTGCGTATTCCGTCACCATTCATGAGGCTGGATTCTAGAGTTTATACGTTAGTTTAGAAAAATACACTCGACTGAGTATTAGCAGTTAAATTAAATTTTTAAATAGCTACAATTGCCGTTATAAGCTAGAAATTTTAATTTTATTCTGCTTTCCACTGAATGCTTCCCTAGAAAATATAATAGCCTACCACTTTATTTCTCTTCTGCGCTAAAGAAATAGATTAAAATGAATTAAGCGATTTAACACTTTAACACTCACAAAATCTATATATCTATCATATTAATTACCTCAACCACAGAATTACAGGTAGTCGCACAACTTAAGAATAAAAATGCTGAAAATATTTCTGGAAGTCTAGAAGTTCGACAAATTGCCGAAACAAACTGAGATCTTCGCTAACAGCTATTCTGTTTTTCGAGCGACCTATCTACTGTGGAGTCTATGAGCGAGAATGAAATTAAAGTTTCAAACTTGGCCAATATCTTAAAATCAGACAAAGGGCCCAAACTTACTTCGCCAAGCGAAATTATCTCCCCTACTCCCAACATTTACGTCCGCTTAACGCGTGTCGTAACTGTCACCTACTGACCACGATGTACGCGTGTCAGTTTCAAATCCCAGACAGCCTGACTCCATTGTAGGGCAGTTTTCACACTACAGCTGACCATGGCCCAAGTGAGCGCCGTGTCAGTTTGGGATTTTCCAGCCAAATGTCTGGATACTGACCGGTGCAGATGTAAAGTATCACACCTCACCGGGACTAATGCCGAGAAGAAGCTCGCGCGCTCGGTGAGAATGTAGACGATTTGCTACGTCCTATGTTCAGCGAACCGACTTATCACGCCTTATGACGCCCTGCAGCCCTGACATCTACGTAATATCGTCCTAGCGCGATTCTCAGTTTTAGAGAAAGGAAAACAGGTAAAGTTTGCGAATTATATGAAAATAATATTCGCAAAACGAATGGGTGAAAAAAATACAGGAAAAAATGAAATACAGAGATAATAAAAGAGAGAATTTTCGGGTGAAAGAATAGGAAGAAAATGTAGGAAATTAAATGAATATAAACCCTACGTGACAGAGCCTCCCCCCTTTAAGATATGGAAGCACTCCATGTCTACGTTATGGAGTTTAATTTCCTATAACCGTAGCTTCGGGGTGTCTGTCCTCTTCCCTCTCATCTTCCCCCTCCATCTCTGTCCAATTCCTACTCAAGTCCACTCCTCAAAGTTTCCTTCCCCCGGAATGTCTCCCATGCGCGCTTGAAAGAGCGTCGCCGCTTCTGACATTTTTGAAAGATTTCCTGTGATAGCGGTGGAATATCCCTGCCACTATCATCATCTTCGTCAGTTTTGGCGATCGTCAGGAGATGGTCGGAGGTTGGCACTGGTTTTTCCTAGTATCTCTTTAAGAGATTTAAAATGGAAAACCTTCTCCTTTCCTTCAATAGAGATCTGGTAGTTAGCCTTAGAAATCTTTTTCAGGACGGTAAACGGCCCTTGCCATCCGATCTTCAGTTGGTTGTTCTCAGTAGGGAGTAACACCAAAACTTTCTCTCCTGCTTCCAGTTCTCTCTCTTCCGCGACTTTCCTGTATCGGTTAGCGTGCTTTGTGCGAGCTCGCTTAAAGTTAGTCGTTGCTAGGTCCCACCCTAGTTTCAACCTTTCCTTTAAAACCGACACATATTTACTTGCTGAGACGACTGTCTCATCCGCCTTCTCGTCTGTCAGAGACTGAAGTAAGGCTTCAAGCGGGCCCTTAATGGGTCTGCCAAATAAGAGTGTAGCTGGCGGAAATCCTGTGGAAGTATGAGGAGATTCTCTGTAGCCAAATAATGCTGCAGGGAATACAGAGATCCCAATCTTCAGGTTTCACTTGTGCCAGCTTACTTAGCATCATGGTGAGGTTTCCATTAGCACGTTCCACGAGCCCATTTCCGGCCGGAGTATATGGCTTAGTGTGGATGTGTTGGGTCCTCAAGATCTTAACGATCTCATCCATCAACAGGTTTCGGTATGGAGATCCATTATCCGTCAACACTTGCTGCGGGAATCCCAACCGAGTGAAAATCTGCACGAGGGCTTCTGCGACATGCTTGGCATCTGCGCATGTTAGCGGGATAGCTTCTGCCCATAAAGTGCATGTATCGACTAAGGTCAGGATGAACCTGTTCCTTCTTTTAGTCCTTTCGAAAGGCCCTAAAATGTCGATCACAACCCGTTCGAATGGTGTTCCCATTATTGGCATTTCACCCATGTGGACTGGGGGGTCCGTTGCTTGGGTGGCACACGTTGGCACTGGGCACAGGATTTGACATATCTGATAATATCAGTATTTACTCCTGGCCACCAATAATGAGTGGTTATACGTTGGTTTGTGGCGTTCTGTCCCATATGTCCGCTAAAGGGAAGAGAGTGCCCCATTTCTAGGATTTGGCTTCTGTACTGTTTCGGTACTAGGAGCTGGTTGTAACCTTGGTCAGGCTTGCCCGTTCTCCGATAAAGTACGCCATCCTCAGAAAAAATGTCCCCGTGCTGTTTGGGTTCCTTAGCCATGGGCAGTTTCCTAAAGCAGGGTGCCAAAGTAGGGTCCTTGTATTGCGCTTCTTTAAGTTCCATAGGTAACAAATTTGGCGCAGGCTCCCGTTCCTTCTTGGTTTGCCCTCTTGTAGTTACTGCTGCCACAATCGGCTCTTCCGGTTTCCCAATACACACGTATCTCCCGCCAAGTATGACTGGGTAGATGGGATCATCCATAACAGCCGCTTTGATCACACCTCTGACAAAGTCAGAGTGTATCTCCACCAATGCGATGGGAAGCGCTGTAGGTGCATCACTCTTACGAACTCCACAAAGTTTGACGGTCTCGCTGTCTCTTGACCGGGTTTGACCAGGTTTCTGGCAACAATGCAATCATAAGAAAGCCCCGTGTCAAATAAGCAAGAAGTTTGAGAACCGTTCAAAGTAACAGTACCTCGCGTTGAGGGTCTATCCCCAACAGGTTGGGAATCACTGTCAATAATTCCGCCTTGCGAGACTGTCAATAAGCATCCGATGCGTTTCGGCTCGGTGTGCTCGGTCTGATCATATGTCCCGTGCTCAGGGGTTCTCCCTTTGCCACCTTGTCCTTTCTGGCTACGCTGCCATGTAGGGCGGTCGGGTTGATCAGACTGTTTGGGGTGGTTGGGGTACTTGTTCTTGTAGAACTTGGATTTTTCAGGAGGGGGGTTTTGAGGTCCAGTTTCTCTGTGGTTGTTTTGGTTAGAAGCCTGAGAAGATTGCTCTAGGTTATGTTTTCGAAAATGCTCCTCTGTCGGTTTCCGCTTTGTGGCCGGTAGTTCAGCCAGCGCATTGTGATAACGCTCAGACTTTTCCAAAATGTCTTCAAGTTTTTCTGCCCCCTGCTCAGCGAGAAATCTCCGGGTATCAGCAGACAAAGTGTTCTTTATTTGTTCAGTTAGAACAAGTTCCTCAAGACCTTCATAGGTAGAGGGGAGCTGCGAAAGCTCAAGGCACTTTGTTAGATATCCCTTAAGACGAGATGAGAACTGGTGAAAAGTTTCAGAATTCTCTTTCCGGCTGTTGCGAAACAGTTGCAAAAACTTGCGAGCGTTCATTTCAAAGCGCTCCAGTAACGCTTTCTTCAACACATCGTAGTCGTCTTGTTGGCTACTTTCCAGCTTAGAATAAACATCATAAGCAGAACCTTTTAGGGCCTGGGAAAGTTTCATATTCCAACGCGACCTCTCTAAACCGTACAGAGTTGCAATTTTCTCAAATTTTTCTAGCCAAGTGTCAATCTTCTCATTTGGACAAGGGAAAGACTCAAGAGTGAAAGACATAGCATTTAGTTGAAGAGATTGAGTGTTAGCAGGGTCAGTTAAGGAAGAATGAGGAGAAGACTCTCCATTGCTGGAGGTAGAGGCAGCGCCAAGACTTTGGACTTCTAGAGCCTTAAGAGCCAACTCATGCTGTCGTCGTTGCTCATTTTCTCTTTCCTCATGCTGTCTCATGCTGTCTCTCCTCTCTCTCCTTCTCATGCTGTCTCTCTTCTCTCTCTTTCCTCATGCTGCGTTTTGCGATTTTACATTTCCTCGTTCATCTTGTTCTGCTGTAATAGCTGGTCTTCCGCTTTTTTCCTCTTTGCTTCTTCTTCTTTCCTCTTTAGCTTCTTCTTTTAGCTTTTCCTCTCCGCATCATATCTCTCAAGTTCGTCCCTGACAAAAGCTTTCGCTTCCTCTCCTTCCAGTCCCTCCTCTCTCGCTTCGTCCCTGAGGAGTTGTCTAAGCTTTGCCCTCTCGGCCATATTATGTCAGTGACTGAGACACGTGGAGATAGAAAATAGGAAAAAGAATAACCTGGTTCCTACCACTTACGAGAAAAAAAAAAAACCAAAAATTCAAAAGATGATATCCTTAACCCTGGGATACCTCCTCCAAAATAAAATCTAACTATCGCTGCTATTATCGGCAATAAAGCACTCAATGCAAAACACGACTACGCCAAATAAATGGTAGTTAAGATTACAACTGAAAAATAAGTTGCTACAGTGGAAAAGCAAAAGAATATTGCAAAAATTAAAGAGAAAAATAATCCCTTAATTTTTAAAAATCCACTATAAGTTCGCCCCTGAAGTCAGATCGGGTAAGGGAGGGAATTAATCTGGACAAAAAGTCCGAAACACACTCCTTAACTTAGTTCAAACGCCGTTCTGCCTCAGTACCCAGTGAATGTTATACACTCACCACTTTACCAGCATTTAGTATTACAATCAGCAGTTAACATATATCCCGACAAAATCAACCTGTAACCAAAATGTATATTATTCAAAGATGCTGTGGAAAAAAAAAACTTATTAGTTTGTGTGGTCAGCACGCCCGTAAACAGATCGCTAGTCTAGGGGGTAATTTTTTTTAAAAAGATACACAACTCACAAGACATCACACTCTTACTCTATTACAGAATAAGAATCTTAAAAACAAAATCCAGATAGACGAGTCCACGTTTGTCGTACTCGTCTTCCTATTCTAAGTTCAAAGACCGGAAAAGAGCCCTCATTTGTCGTAGATTTCCGATAGGAGAATTAAGACTAGGTTTGGTCCCTTCTGAATAGGTTTGAATAGGTGATAGACTCAGTGAGAGTTAGTGAAAGGTAATAGAATTTCCACACACGTGAGATGATAGATTTGATATAGTGGCTGTCTCTGAAAGCGAAAAGAATTCTTCTCTCTCTCACCTATCTTCTACAACAGTTGTTACAGCGTCAGACAGACTACACCAATATACATATTACGTATATTTCTATCACTCACAGGCACGCACATACACGTGACGACAGGTAAACACACAGACGTGGGAAAACTATAACAATGATATATATATTATCTAGAACGAGCTGACCAAACACGATTATTAAGTTCAAGAGCGATTTTATTATCAGGAAAAATCGGCTCACAACATCAAAGAAAGTACATCAAGGAAAATACATATACACATAGTCATAAAAAAATCAAGGAAATGTTGCAAGGATGATAGCCCCGTTATAGTGTTAACTCTAGGTTTAGCCCGGCCCCGTTAAGAGAACAGATGATGGCGCCAGAGTCACAGATACATAGGGTTTGAGTCTAAGAGTTTTTCTTTGTTTTATCTCGTAATTATATGCACAGAGTTTGAAAAAAATCTGATTTAACCTAAGACAAAAACACAAGAACTCTAGCCTTAGCAACAAATTATGCAGATTGAAAAAAAAAATTAGGACAGCAACAGGGTGTCAAAGATAAAATAGTGAAAAATATCACTCAAACCAGCGTACACTCATTCATTCCGCCATGGCTTCTCATTCAGGTACTCACGACTTTGCTTGCTGCCTCTTGGAACACATTGATTTTAGATTTTCACACAGACTCAAAAAATGCAGTCTTCTGCCAAGAAGTCCCCAGTTCCAAAAGACGTATTTAACTTGGAGTCTCCGGGAACGACTACTTGGGTATGCAAATTTGTTCAAATGTCTGATTAAGTCACCTAACAATTATTCCAGGCGCGGGAGTTAGCAGAGCACAGTGTCAATAGCGTAGGTTTCTAAAAAATGATGAATGTCAGGTCGGTGCCTTCCCTCAGTATAGGATTCACTTTAGTCACACCACAGATTTGTCCACAAGATATAATCTAGTCGGGAAATGATTGTTAATATTCACGCCACCAGGCAGCAAATTATATAGAGTTTCTAGAAGAAATTAAGTGCTGGCTCCAAGGTCCAGTATTTATCATTACAGTCTTTGAAAACCCGTTATAGGGATATTAGTATTTCTGTCTAACTTGCACCGTCAGATCAGTGTTACTTGAGAAAACCCACGTGGTTCAAAATAAGGACTGTCTATTTCTTCACAAGTATGGAAACTACTACTAGGTGCTGGTAAAGTTAGGGTCACCCCAAAACTTTCACTGTGTGGAGGAAAAATAACACATATAATATAATAAACAGAATCTGTACTGGTTAAAACTTACATTTAAACTTGCAAGCAGAGAGCTTTGCTTATCATTTAAACTTCCCGTGACGTAAGTTATATTTAAAAATCAGCAATCCTCATAAATTAAGAACACGTGCGTATTCCGTCACCATTCATGAGGCTGGATTCTAGAGTTTATACGTTAGTTTAGAAAAATACACTCGACTGAGTATTAGCAGTTAAATTAAATTTATAAATAGCTACAATTGCCGTTATAAGCTAGAAATTTTAATTTTATTCTGCTTTCCACTGAATGCTTCCCTAGAAAATATAATAGCCTACCACTTTATTTCTCTTCTGCGCTAAAGAAATAGATTAAAATGAATTAAGCGATTTAACACTTTAACACTCACAAAATCTATATATCTATCATATTAATTACCTCAACCACAGAATTACAGGTAGTCGCACAACTTAAGAATAAAAAATGCTGAAAATATTTCTGGAAGTCTAGAAGTTCGACAAATTGCCGAAACAAACTGAGATCTTCGCTAACAGCTATTCTGTTTTCGAGCGACCTATCTACTGTGGAGTCTATGAGCGAGAATGAAATTAAAGTTTCAAACTTGGCCAATATCTTAAAATCAGACAAAGGGCCCAAACTTACTTCGCCAAGCGAAATTATCTCCCCTACTCCCAACATTTACGTCCGCTTAACGCGTGTCGTAACTGTCACCTACTGACCACGATGTACGCGTGTCAGTTTCAAATCCCAGACAGCCTGACTCCATTGTAGGGCAGTTTTCACACTACAGCTGACCATGGCCCAAGTGAGCGCCGTGTCAGTTTGGGATTTTCCAGCCAAATGTCTGGATACTGACCGGTGCAGATGTAAAGTATCACACCTCACCGGGACTAATGCCGAGAAGAAGCTCGCGCGCTCGGTGAGAATGTAGACGATTTGCTACGTCCTATGTTCAGCGAACCGACTTATCACGCCTTATGACGCCCTGCAGCCCTGACATCTACGTAATATCGTCCTAGCGCGATTCTCAGTTTTAGAGAAAGGAAAAAGGTAAAGTTTGCGAATATATGAGAATAATATTCGCAAAACGAATGGGTGAAAAAAATACAGGAAAAAATGAAATACAGAGATAATAAAAGAGAGAATTTTCGGGTGAAAGAATAGGAAGAAAATGTAGGAAATTAAATGAATATAAACCCTACGTGACATGTTCACATTTTCAGCGCTTTAGATCTGATGGTTATTGAATACTCCCGTTGATACAACTGAAACCTAGAAGATGCAAATAAATGTCATTGTGAGTAGCACAAGAGTAGTTGCATAGACCCTTCAAACAACTGTCATTGATGCCTAAATCATCGCAGGCAGTAATAAGGACAAACGAGTTCTCATTTCACGAATCAATTCAGAGCCAAGCCATAAGAGATTTACATTCATGTTAAGATGTCCTCAGTTTCATGTAGTTTGAGCTTCTGCCATGATTGTTTGTATTTCGTCTTCGTGGAACTGTTAAATAAAGGTGATCATGAGCAAAGACTGGGTCTGGTAGGTTTATGTATACATGATATAATCTTCTTCTTCTGCGTTCAATTTGTAGTCATACTAAATCTGCAGGCCTGTCGCCAGGACGAAGTCCACAGTCTTTACCAGGTCAGTGCGGCAAGACTACAAGAGTAGTTGCATAGACCCTTCAAACAACTGTCATTGATGCCTAAATCATCGCAGGCAGTAATAAGGACAAACGAGTTCTCATTTCACGAATCAATTCAGAGCCAAGCCATAAGAGATTTACATTCATGTTAAGATGTCCTCAGTTTCACGTAGTTTGAGCTTCTGCCATGATTGTTTGTATTTCTTTTTCGTGGAACTGTTAAATAAAGGTGATCATGAGCAAAGACTGGGTCTGGTAGGTTTATGTATACATGATATAATCTTCTTCTTCTGCGTTCAATTTGTAGTCATACTAAATCTGCAGGCCTGTCGCCAGGACGAAGTCCACAGTCTTTACCAGGTCAGTGCGGCAACCCCATATCTCCATCTGGAGCTCAGCACCCCTTGGCCAGGCCACACGTCGCGGGTCATCATGGGTTGGACAGGTCTGGAGAATGTGTTCTGGGGTCTGGATTCCTGTTCCGCATGGGCATTCATTTGTGTGGGATATCTTGAGGCGATAGAGATGTCCAAGTAATCTGCAGTGACCAGTTCTCAGGAGGAAAATGGTGGTCTGTTGGTATCTGTTTAGATGGTGGTTTGGGTCATCTCTGCTGTATATATCCCCTTCCTCCTTCCACTTGTTTTTGTACTTGTTGTGGATGATGGTTTTTGCTTCCCGATACGGCAATGGTTTGATGATTGTCCCTGTGCTTTGATGTCTGCCATGGCAAAAGCAAATTCACAGGAAATTGATTGCGTCTCTGGATGAAAGGAAGGGTTGTGTAGCGTTGCTATAACGTAATGCGTGGAATGAAAACGCGTTGACCTTTATTACTGTCTGTGATTAAAATTTTTTTTTTTAAAAATACAAATAATCCCGTTCAACCCTTCATGGTTTATAATCATGGTATATAGTGTTATAAACTCAAGACAACAAAATCTGATTTCCGATATCCAAATATACTATCTCCCCCTCACTCAATCCAAATAGAGTAAATGAAAACAAACATTGTGTGAATGTGAACAAACAATAAAAATAAAAAAACAAACAAATAAAAAACAAAACTTTAATTTATGAAAACAGTTAAGTCTCTCATAACTGCTTTGTAGTTGTCTTATGGTGTATGTTGGGGCAACTACAACAGTAGTTTCGCCGGAAATAACCTATGACATATTATGAAGAAGATCTCCAGAAATTGGCTCAGCAAGAAAGAAGAGAGACATATTCGAGGTAAGGACAAGAAGAAGAGATTGCGAATGTTTTCCACTGGACAGTGTTTTCTAGTGAATTATGGAAAGAGTTCTGTTTCCCCACGATCTTAGCTTCTGCCCTTTGATCCCGTAACAGAAAGAGCCCCCAACCTCATCTGAATGTAGAAATTTACCTATAAATAAATATTTAACTTCGACAGCACGAGTGATACATTAACGAACTTGATAATGATCAACGATTTTTTGGTTTATTAATTAAATATCGACACAAATAGGGTTAGTAGTAATTAGAACGTGAGGATGGTGAAAGACGATTCACACAAAAACACACAGATGAGATATTAATATTGTAGTTAGTTAAGTAGAAGAATGAACCTATGTGCAGCGAAACGATGATGTGATATGATACGTGTTACCAAAGTGATGAGTAATGAGTAATCTACACAATCCACGTTTTTTTCTAAATGCTTTCCTGGGAAAGAATGATTCACATGTATGCATAGAATGTCCAAAGTAGTTATAAGTTATGTTGAGTGGGATATCTCTAAGATGAGAACGTTCTGATGAAAACTTTCGTTGCACTGAGAACGTTGACGATATTACAGTCCTTCAGTGTTTGACAATAGCTCTATAGCGTTGACAAACAGTTGCCAGTTGTCGTGTGAAAAATGTATGTTGTCTGATATAACAGGTGAATATTGTATACATTATATCTCTAACCCGTCCCAAGTGGGTCAGTTGGCTTATGACGTATAACTTCGCCCATAAAACCAATAGCTAGGCCCCCGTCTTGTGGCTCTGACCTTGTATCTCTCTTGTTCCCTATCAGTCTAAAAGTGGGTGGGCTATTCGCCACAAACTTTTAATGCCATGCGGCATGGCTGTTGTTGTTGTTGTTTTGGTGAGATGATGGGTGGGGAGCGGGCACTTAACAGCTGACCGTTATTGCCTCTTCTCGTTCCATCTTGGTCTACCCTGTTCAACCTGAAATTTGGTTATAATTGGGGTATTTAGTGTCATTTTATTTTTTAATGTTGTATTCAATTTAAATAGCTATTGTCTTTAGCAGTTGCTGATTTTAATTTATATTAGTATTTGTCCATTTTATTTTCTCTTTTGTATTGTTTCTTGATAGCTATTGTCATTTACACTTGGTTTTACTTTGTATTAGTATTTGTTCTTTTTGAGTTGTTATTTTTTTCATTTAATACCTTGTTGTCTTTCCTTGTCCTATGAGTAGTTAGTTAGTTTTCGTTTTTTTAATTTTTTTTTATTTTGTGTTTTGTTTTGTTTTTTGTGTGTGTTACTAACCTTATATGTTTTTCTTTGTTTTATGTATATATCTTTTAAGTATTGATTGGGCATCTCTTGGGGCATCTATACTTAAAACCTTATCACCTGTCAAGTCTATATTGTGATTTCTATAGTAAGTTTTTAATTCAAGCCTTTCTTGTTCATACTTTTTACAGTGGATCAGGTAGTGGTCTATGTCATTCTCTTCCTGACATTCTTGGCAGTGTGGTTCTTCTATCATAAAGTATGCTGCACTGAGCCGGAGACGCCACAGGTTTTTGTTTGATGGTATCTTTAATTCTTCTCTGACCTGGCACGTCCTCGTTGGTTCTTTCAGCAGTTTGAACGCGTGTCTGCCTTTTCTACTTTTCTTCCATTCCTCGTTTATAGTTATCTTCACTTGGCTCTTCATCTCCGACCTTCCCAGTCCTGCTCTTATATTGTTTTTACTTGTCCTTCCATTCTTGGCGTTCTGATCTGCTAACTCGTTACCAGCAATACCTATATGTGCTGGAACCCACACTACCCTCACACTGCATCCTCTGTTCCCTAGTGATGTATTAATTGCTAGAATTTCTTTCTTTATGTCTGGCCGGCTACATTTACCTGGGTGTTCTAGTGCTTGTAGTGATGATAGCGAGTCTGTAAATATCGTAACAGCTTCAGGTGGGTTATCTTCGATTATTTCTAAACTTTAAAGAATAGCTACCATCTCTGCGGTAAAAATCGAAGCCCCTTCAATTACACTGTAGTTCTTTTTTATTCCCCATTGTGGTATTACAACTCCGGCACCTAGTTGCCCACTATCACCCTTGGATCCATCAGTGTAGACGGCCAGACTTTGTTTAGTTAGTTGATCTATGAACTTTCTACTTATCATTTTGGCTTCCTTATCTTCTATGTTTTGTTTGATCTTTTCAGTAAAAGAGTAGTCTATGATTGGTGTTTTTAGTTCCCAGGGTGGTATTTTGCTTCTGTATTTATTACTATTTTCAATTGTGTTTGATAGTTCTTTGAACTGCGTTAGGTCTTCTATAGTTCTCCACTCTGTTGGATATCTATCTTTATTTAAGGGGACTTCCCATACACTTGGTTGGTTTTTGACAAATGCTTTATGGGCTGGGTGGGTCACTTCTTGTGCTACTTTACTCCAATAATTTAATCTTAGTTCGTTCCGTCTTAGACCAAGGGGAGGTATGCCAAGAGCTACTTCTAGCGCTTCTACTGGTGTCGATATAAATGCACCTGTAATGGTTCTCATGGCTGCATTTTGAATCCTGTCTAGTTTTGCTTTGTTAGAAGCTGCAGCTAAGTCATAGACTATGCTGGCATAATCCAGTTTCCCCCTGATGAAAGACCATGTAGAACATAAGCATTATTTTATTGCTGGCCCCCCCCATCCATTGCCTTTTACAATCCTTAGTATATTTAGGGGTCCCCTACAGCTTTCTACTAAATTGTCTATATGTTTATTTCAATTTAGGTGTTTATCTAACGTTAAGCCCAGAAATTTTGTTGTTGAGGAGGTACATATTTTCTGTCCTTTAATGGTTATATTGATTTTGTTATTTAAAAAAAAAAATTCCTTTGCTGAATATCATACCTACACTTTTGTTTACATTAATTTGAAAACCCCAACTTTTCATCCACTCTGAAACTTTGTCTATTTGTTTTTGAAGTTTTTGGTAAACATGATCCAAGTTTTTCCCAGATCGCCAAATGGCACAGTCATCTGCAAATTGTGATATTGCATTCTTTATGTCGTTAGATTCATCTGCTAAATCATTTACAGCTATAGTGGAAATTGAAGGAGAAATCACTGATCCCTGAGGAATCCCATTCTGTTGTTCATATATTTCTGAGCTATCATTATTCACCTGTACAGCAAAATATCTGTCCTGTAAAAAGTTTTCTAGATACCTATAGGTTTTACCAGTAATGCCAATCTTCTTCATTTTGTAAAGAGCTCCATCTCTCCGGCATTCATCATATGCTCTGGCTACATCAAGAAAGACTGCCACTGTTTTTTCTTTCCTCTTGAACCCTAGCTTTACATCATGTTCTAATCTTACAAGCTGGTCTACTGTACTTCTGTCTGCTCTAAACCCTGACTGGTTTGGGCTATATAACTGATTTTTTTCCAGATAGAATTTAACTCTTTTATTGACAACAGTTTCTAGTATTTTACCTAGTTGTGATGTTAAGGAGATAGGCCTATAAGAACTTACATCATGTGCTTCCTTATTGGGTTTTAGGATGGGTACTATTATAGCTACTTTCCATGCTTTTGGTATCTTTACTAATTTCCAGATTTTGTTATAAAGGGAAGTTATGTTGTTTATAGTTTTTTTGGTACTTTCTTAAGGATTTCATAGCTAAGTATATCATGCCCTGAGGCAGTATTAGATTTCTCATTTATTGCACTAGTTACTTCTTCCTCTGTTATTTCAGCATCTAAATAGTTTGTTTCATCTATCTGATCTGGTAGTTCTTTTGAAAACTGTATCCTAAGTCTTTCTCTTCTCTCATTTTCTTCCTGTCCAAGACTACTTTTTGCACTGACTTTATAGAAATACTCAGCAAGGGCATTAGCTTTTTCTTTAGCTGTTTCTGCTCTATTTGGTAGTTTGATTGTTGGCATTATTGTTTTCTTATTGTTCCCTTTGATTGCCTTAAGCTTTTTCCATACTTCTTTAATTTGGGTGCTAGGTTTAAGTGACTGACAAAACTCCTTCCAGTTAGTTTCTTTGGCTTTAAATATTATTCTGTTAGATTCATTCCTAATATGTCTATACTCATCATAGTTTTCTTCTGTTCTGTTATTTCTATATTTTTGTAAGGCTCTTTTTCCTCTCTCATGAATTTCTGCACAGCTTTTATTCCACCAGGCAACTGGTTCTTTATTCCAATGAGTTTTTCTTTTCTTATCAATGTTATTTATTGGTTTTAGGTGCTTTGGCATATTTTTATTTGGTATATATTTAATTGCTATTTTCAGAATTTCATTAGTCAGTGTTTCTGCCCACAAGTCAGTATCATCTGTTTCCATGTCTTTATATTCCATCACCTCCAGGTCTGATTGGAAGGCTTCTCAGTTTGCTTTTTTATAGCTTTTTTCTGGGTTTGGAATACTTTTTTCATGATTCTAGTTGCAGCTCCATCATTTAGTATTAGCAGGTGACTGTTTTCTATGAAGTCAAGTAGGCACTTTCCTGCATTGTCTGCATGTTGTCCACCCCAAGCATAATGATGGGAATTAAAATCGCCTACTATGACTGTTTTGGGGCCTAGTCTGGTGCTTATGGCTTGTATTTATTCATCTTTAATTGTGCCATCTTTAGCATATACATTTAGGATTGTTAGATTGTTTGGTTCTGCTGCTATAGTTACCTGGATACCTTCTTTGTTGGTTGTATCAAATACTTCCCAGTCTATAATTTTTAATGTTTAGCTAACTAAGACTGCGACACCCCCTCCTCTACCTTCTTTCCTATCGTGCCTAAGTATCTAAGTATGCCTAAGTGCCATACAACTATATCTACTATTTGGTTTTAAATGGGTCTCTTGAAGAGCATATATAGCGGTAGTTCCTCCTGTCTCTGCTTTTTGATACCTCTACAATTCCACTGAACAATTCTACATCCTTTCTTATCCATTGTTTATATTAGCTAGTATCCCTTTTGTTTTGTGTTATAACTATTAGTTTGCTCTTAGTTTGTATTGGCCCTATCAGTTGCTTGAGGCATAAGGCCTACTTTGCGTGGTGATTCTTTAATGTAATTAAAGACTTTTTTCAATACTTGGATTTGTGACGATTCTTCTGTTTGTTCTTCTATCATAACTCTCTCTAAGTGCTTGACAGTTTTTGTTACCCATTCTTTCCATTTAGCTTCTTGCTTTTGTTTGCCACTTTCCTTTGTCTAATGCTTCTCTGTCTATGTTAATCTCCTGGCTCTGATTTTCTATCCTTTTTAGTGTAATTTCATTATCCTCTTTCACTTCAGCTAGTTTAACTAGAATCATTTCATTTTCTTGTTTCAGTGCTGACAATTTAACTACATCCTGGGCAATTTGGTGTTGTATGGCTTTCATTTCTTGTAGCATTGCCTCTGCACTTTTCAGTACATTCGTATCTTCCGAGGATGTAGTTGAATCATCCGACTGGTTTTTTGGTACTGTTTTGTTACTTTCTAACTGGTTCTTACTTTCTTTTTCCAACTGTGACTTAATCATTTTGACTTCCTCTTGCACACTCTTAATTTCTGTTATAACTTTAGTGCTCGTATAAGTATTGTTTTCCTTTAATTCTTTTATGACCGTTTTGAAAGAGGTTTGGGTTGTTATAGCTTCCTTCAGTGCTTTTTTGGTCTGCTGATATACTGGGCAGCCCTGGAACCTGGCGCTGTGGTTTCCTTTACAATTAATGCATTTTCTGTTTGCATTATCCTTTTTATAGTCAGTATCTGACTTCGCCTTTTCGCACTGCGTGAAAGGGTGTGCCCCCGCACAAAACCTACATACTGCCTTCCCCCTGCAACCGTGGCGACCATGGCCAAACTTTATGCAGTTGGAGCACTGCAACACTGGGGGAATGAAGGCTTCTGTGTTTTTTTGTGCTTTCCCAAATAGTACTGTCTTGGGGGGGGGGGGGGGTGTGTGTCCCTACCTTCTGTTGTTATCACTATCACTGGGGTTACTATACTCCCTTTCACTTTTATTCGTTCTACGTGCACCAGCTTTAAATCTGGGTTCTGTTTGGACAGATTCTTTAGCACTTCCTCACCTGACAGGGTTGGGTTTATACCTTTTACCACGGTTTTTCTGGTTTTGCGACATGGCACACCAGAGTTTTACAATTGGCTGGCCAATGAAAAAAAAAAAAATCACCGCCCTCTAACTGTCACGTAACCTTCCGTGTCAACTTGGTTTTCTTATGCATGCGGAGACCCTTTAATCTCCTTGTTTCATGTCTGAGATTTTTATCCTTCTACCGTCGGCTGCCATCTGGAAACAAGGGTTGTAGTCCGTGTCACGGGCTTTTGATGTAACATGCCCGGAGTTTGCGTGCGTCCATTGTATTGTGTGCGATGACCGTCGTTTGTTTAAACAGCGGCTTGCAGACCATGTGGTGTCAGCCGTGTGTCTTCCAAAATAATCAATACTCCAAGGCTAGACCAGGTCACCATTTTTCGGCCACGCACTGGACACAGCAGATATACTTGTAGATACCATAAGTACAGAATTGATGCACAATATCTCTGCACCTATAGAAACATCCCCGATGACAGCCGAACATTTGCTGCATATATGTCCAACATTCAGCAGTGAACAGAGTAGCATTTGGTAACAACCTATTTCACTCCACGAAAAACTGTTTGGAGATGTCAGGAACCTAGGGCTGACTACTGCTTTTACTAGAGTTATTAATGTGAAGAGTCTAAAGGCGAATGAGGAAAAAGAAGACCATTGATCATATGTGCATATACATCATTGCTATTGTTGATCAGAATCGACGTCAATACACTCTGGGCAAACCCATATGTAATCAGTCTCCTTCAATAAAGGATACGAATGCTAAATGTTCCTGTAGAGCGCTAGTTGCATAAACGACGAATGCATCATCTCATACGTCTATCTTTGATGGTCTTACGTTTAATGCAAAACTCTAGCAATCTTAGTGTTGTTGATTCATTTATTGTAGTGTCGTTCTCTAACAGGAGATCATTAATTGTCTTTAGTATTTCTCCCTTATCCATATCCAGGGCCCACGGTAGATGTACTCTCGAAGCTTGTCTGTCAGCTCTCTCATTGCCGTGTACCCCTGCATGACACAGCGATCCATTTTAAATCTTCCGAAGCATGGACTGAGAGTGTGACATAATAACTGCCTGGGCTGATGGACTGAGACATTCATACTAAAGCTGCAGTATCTATCTCCATTCTCAAGCTGGAGGTGTTGTCACGAAAGTTCCGCTTTCTTTACTACCTTGCCTTTTACTCTCGTGGAGAAGCCGCATCCAAATTTCTCACAACGGAGTACCGACCCATATAACAATGAATGAAGAAACAAGTATATAAGGTAAAAAATAAAATGGTATGAAATCAGTTTTTCAAGTTAACGATACACTGGAAACACGGGACGTTTTGGGTTTCACCCTTCGTAAGCCACATTTACAAACAGGTTTAAGGACAAGAATTACATACAGGTCAAATAAATATACTACAAACACATACGATGATGAGAAACATATACAAAAGGAGCAATACAAGCAGATGAAAAAGTAAACGACACAGGCGATGAGCGAAAAAAAAAAACAATTATAACGAAAGAAAATCGCAAAACCAGAAAGAAATATCGAAACAAGAAAGAAAATAATCAACAAAACACAAAAGGAAACGACGGAAGAAATAAAGAAGAGCCACTAGAATTCATGCAAAATGATGCTGGCCATTTAGGCCAATGGGAGATAGACAACCCATTTGAAAAATGAGACGATTCTCCAAGGAAACGCGAGTTTGGTCATCCCCAACGCAAGAACGGAGGGCAGTAATATTAAGATCAGAATTACCTAAATGTTCATGTTTATTAAATGAAGAGTCACCGGTGTAGGTTTGCCATGATAAATGTCATTTAAGCGATCTCGAAAACTGTCTGCCAGTTTCACCAATATAGGAAATGTCACACCTCTTGCAGATGATAGCATAAATCAGGTTTCTGGACTCGCACGTGAAAGACTCTCTAATGACAAATTTTCCTTTCGGAAAAGTAACTGTATGAGTTTGAAGTACAAACGGACAGCTCTTACATATACGTCGTTGGTACGGTTTAGTACCAAAGTGTGAAGAGCTAGTATGTCTCAAGACTGTGAAAAAGAATATCCCTAAAATTCTGATCCCGACGATATGCCATCAAAGGCGTATCTTGAAACAACTCTCTGGTAGCAGTAGGATCAGAGTGGAGAATAGGCTGATAACGAACCAATTTTCTAGTTTTTATTTTTCACCGCCAAACAGTGGGGATTGAAAGTTAAGACACGTTTGAGTCTGTCAGATGTAGTAGTAGGTTTTGCAGTAAGTGCCATCTGACGACTGGCAAGGAAGAACATTCCAGCACCTCTGATTCATGCTATACAGAGCTTCTACAAGTCTTGCAGAAATTATGTGAGGACAGCAAACTATAAGTCAGAATAGTTCAGGACCACCACTGGTGTAAGACAAGGGAATATCATGTCACCTTATCTTTTCATACTCCTCATGGACGATGTCATCAAGGTATGTAAGGAGAGAACAAGAAAGAATTCAGTGGGGTACTGGAAGATGAGACAGGTCTGTATTTCAGAGCTATCATTTGCTGATGATGTTGTCCTGATTTCTACATCCATGGCACATCTCCAATCCAACCTGCAAGTCTGGAGAGAAGAGCCGGAGAAGAGTGAGATGGCCATAAGCAGCTCTAAAACAAAATCTATGGTGATATTACGAGAAGAAAGAGTACATCAGATTAAGCTGAGAGAACAGGTCCTGGAGCAGGTCGATCAATTTAAATATCTCGGAGCTATTATGGACCGAAAAGGAGGCATCAGAGAACAGTTGGCCACTCGAAATGGGGCAGCTGGGAGACTTTTTCAGGCCATAAATCGAGGATTCCTCAGCAAGAAAGAGATTGGTAAGAAAACGAAGATGGCTGTATACCGCTCCACCTATGTCCCAGTCTTGACATATGGATGCGAGTCATGGGTAATGACCACAACCCACAAAAGCCAGATCCAAACCTCAGAAATGAGGTATCTGAGGAAGGTTGTTAAAGTAACAAGAAGAGACATGGTCTGCAACCAGACGATACGTCAAGGCCTAAAATGCCACCCCCTGCAGACCCAACTAGAACAGTCCCAACTAAAATGGTTTGGCCATGTCTGCAGAATGGGAGAAGATCGGCTACTACGACAAGCATGGGAAACAAAGAGCCAGGGATCCAGACCCCCAGGACGACCCAGAGTCCGCTGGGAGGACAACATTAGACAATCTTTGAAGGACCGAGGATTAGAATGGAACCAGGCCAGGAGGAAGATAGCCGATAGGATAGTCTGGCGCTCTCTTTTCCAAACCTCTACACCTCAAGGTAGAAGGGGAACGACTAAATAAGTAAGCCATCTGACGAGTAACGATAAAACTCAGTATAAAAACGTCGGCGAAAAAAACTCGAGCATCTCTTGAGTTCGTTCACGGAAATCATTATCATCGTGACATATCCGACGTAAGCGTAGAAGTTTAGCAAATGGAATGAATTTTTTACAGCTGAGAGGATGAGAAGAAGTGTAAAGAAGAAAACCATGAGCTTCAGTAGGTTTATAAAAGATAGAAGTGTTAAGACCAGTAGGACTAATTTTGACAGTAAGGTCAAGAAAGTGTACTGAAGTAATAAAAATTTGAGAAGTGAATTTGATGGCAGTATTGACATTACCAACATAGTCAATAAATCGACGAAGGTTTACCTCAGACATGTCAGTAACTCCAGTCCCATCATCAATATAGCGACGGTAAAACTCAGGTATCAGCCTTATCGTAACTTTGAATTACCAAATATTCAAAGTGGCCCATAAAAAGTCAAACATAACTACTGCTCATTTTAGTGCCCATAGCCACGACACTGATTTGTTTAAAGAATTGACCATTAAATTCAAAAGAGTTGAGAGTAAGAACCAATTCCGCAAGGCGAAAAAAGGACATGTTCTAATGGGTAGATCAGCACGTCGGTCGAGAAAAAAATCTTAGTGCTTTAAGACCATCAGAATGGGGATTAGAAATATAAACCGAACAAGCATCAAGAAGGAAAGAACGGTAAGTATGGTCACGCGTGAATCTGATTGAATCAAAGGTAGTAATAGCATGAGTAGGGTCCTTGAAATAAGAAGGTAAATATACCATACCACTAAGGGTTGCAAAATACTATCAAGAAATTCAGAGAGACTTTCAGTGGGACAAGTGCAGGCTGAAGCAATGGGTCAACCAGGATTGTCAATTTTATGCAGCTTAGGAAGTATGTAAAAGGAAGGTTTACCTAGACTACTGTTAAAAATATGGAGTGACAAAGCATAAGAAGGAAGAAGATCATCATGGACGAGATCACGAATAGTCTTATAAACAGTAAGATTATTGTGGACTGTGGCATCACCAGAACTAGGTGAGTGAAAGGTGGAGTTGTCGAGCTGTGAAACTCCTTCTTGAATATACAAGTCTTTACGCCAAACTAATACTTCACCACCTTTGTCAGCAGGTTTGATGATACTGTTATCACGTTTTTTAAGGAGTGACAGTGTTCGCCATTCAGAAGCAGGCAGGTCAGATCCACGAAGACGGGGTAGAGAAAGTTAATTAATGGCATGTAAATTATTGGCAATATATAAATCAAGCGCAGCAGAAGCACCTGGAGCTGGAGTCCTGTTTAGATTTATCGAAACGACGAAAGATATCACCATCAGCACAGGAAACCCTGTTGGAATCATTACCATTTCAATGATAAAATTTGAGACGCATGAGGCCATGGAAGCGGAAGACCTCTTGAAGCAGAGAATATTTATCAAATTTCGAACGAAGAGGAACAAACTTAAGACCTGTACTCAGGACAGACAATGCATCAAGAGATAGGTGTAGATCTGGAAGAATGCAAATAACTTTAGTTTGAGTAGAAGTCTGAATAGAAGACACTGAAGATTCAGAAAGAACTTGAGGACGGAGGCAACGCAAAAATGTACAGACTCACCAGTGTACACAATGGTATCATCATACCAGGCATGATAATTTATCAGCTGATTAAGTTCCAGGCCTGTGTGGTGGGTTTAGATGTTACTGAAATAAATAGTACTTGTCCACAGAATGAGGTCAGCTATGCAAGTCCCCGAGTCTAATATTTGATAGATATGTTCTCAGGGTACCTGACTGCTACCACCCTACGACCTCAATCTGCGATATATTTTGAGTCTATGT
The DNA here is from genome assembly GCA_024509875.1 of Oreohelix idahoensis. Taxonomy (NCBI): domain Eukaryota; kingdom Metazoa; phylum Mollusca; class Gastropoda; order Stylommatophora; family Oreohelicidae; genus Oreohelix; species Oreohelix idahoensis. Next base: position 295,308 of record JAMPIV010008217.1, on the reverse strand, counting down.
TTAAGTACTGGTGTCTGGTTGTTATCTGGCTAGGTGTCTAGGGTAATGTGAAATGTATGTTGAGTTAATGACAACAACCAAAACTATAATTCAAAGAAAATTGATCAAACAAGTCAGTGGTTAAGTTTAGGATAATAATTTTTACAATTTTAATTTCCTGTACCTCAATTGCTTGGGCACAGGAATGTTTAAAACTCAAATAGAATGGCAATGTATTTACAGTACTTAAATTTAAGACTACTTGTCTGTTAATGATACTATGAAAATGTTCATAACTTGGAATGTCCTGGTGAAACACTAAATCTTATGACTGGTCACGCTTCTGAGGAATGAATTGTTTCATCATATCTAGAAAACTGTTTTTAATTTAATAATGGAGAGTTTAAGTTAGGTGAACTTTCATAAGCCCATGGGTGGTATGGCTTATCTGGAATTCCTTAAGCACTGTGATGTCTTTCTCACACCAGAATATTCCTCACGACTGTGAAGAATGGATGCTGCTGCAGTACCCTTCAGTAATTAGGCAATTAAATACTTTTGCCTCGAACTCCGCAGCGTCACTATTACTTTTGTGGCACACTGAGTGTTTCAAGATCGAACCCGCATCAATGAATAATTACACAACTAGAAGGTTAACCGGCGATCAATGGTCAAGCTGAGATCGCCCCTGTTCCAGAACTGCAAAGGCATTGGGTCATACTACTTTGAGTCTGATCTTAACCCTCCTGCTAGAATTTTTTATATCAAGTGGCAACTAAGCGTTAGCAAACGTTCGTTATATCCCCCTCTTTAGTTATGCGCGTCTAAACCAATCAGCTCTGGGTACGCTGATTTGCCTCTTTTCAAAAATACTCTTTCAAAAATTGTAACACCTTCCCCCTCCCAAGAATGGCTAGGTTGAATGAGGATATCTCTATGTCTGTCTTTTCTGTCGTTCATTTTTATTTCCCACGATAATTCTGTTAATATCTAATCGATTTTAATGAGGAAAGGCAATTATTGACCAGACGACTGTCTGTCATCTAGCTGTTATATTTTTATTTCTCTCCTTATCATAATTTTCCTCATTGCATTTTTCCTCTTCATACTTTTCCTCTACGGTAAGATAATATATCATAATGTGAAATATGATATTCTACTAACCAAGTATTATCATTTTAATTGTCAACTGTCCTTTCTTTCCCTTTATTATTCAATTACACGACTTCATCAAGGTTTCTTGTGCCCCGTTTCTCTACCCTTCTCAATTAGGTTACTTAGTTTCAGTATCACAATGCATACTCTAGCGCAGGGTTTCCCTCCATCTTGATTCCCCCTTTTAATTAAATTTGTCTCTTTCTTTCGCTTGTTCTAAGAAATGAAACACGCGTTTTGCCTAACTCAAATCGTGGTTTCGTTAGATTTAAATTGTCACTACGGAGAGGAAACAACGCGGTAGGGTTTTCATCGCATGCAGTATCAAAGTATAATGCTTTTTTCAAACTTTAACTTTTAGGAAAAAAAATGCCCTAGCAACCGGTTTCCATGGCCTAGTAGTTTTTTTTTCAAACTTCCAACCTCTCATTCGCGTGTTACCAAAGCAAGCCCTTGACGTCAGCGCTCTCATGTCGTTCTATTTCTAGATTCAAAAACAACGCTTTTGTCACGGTTTTATTCTTCTCCCTCTCCGGCACGCCTCCGTTTTTCTATCAATCCTTTTGAAACGAACTGTGTATTGTCGTCTGCCAAACGGCGTTTATTGTTAGTGGTAATTAGTATTACGGAGTGACAAAAAAGCCAGTAGTTTTTGGTATCGTTCACTTTGGCGTTATTGCTATTAAAATCCAGCGCGTCTCGCGACGTGGGCGATGACAGTGGGCAAACACACCCGGACGGTGTGGTAACTTTACTTTACGTAGGGGTTAACTATTACTGTATTTGACGATCTGTATCACTGATATCACTACAGCCTGCTTTCTAATTACCTACGCTTTTGGACTCCCTGCCATGTCTGGTGATGACTTGCTGGCAGTTTATCCAGTTCTTGCATGACACTTACTCCACTCTTCCCCCTTTTAATATACTGTCACCTGTGGTTACAAGACCATTCGTAGCCTCTGTCCGTGTCATCCATTTCCTTATTCTCTCTCCCTTGATGTCAGCTATGCTCCCATGCAGGTGATGACTTCTGTCCGTGGTTATCGTCATCTCGGCATTTGTCTTGGCCATCGCATATCTGAATCTAATCAACAGCAATCCAATCATGTATTTCCTTGTCACAATGAGGGTATCTTACGTAAGCCTAAGGCAAATGAATCTCCTTACGTTGAATGCGTTCCAGTCATTTACACTGAGACATTGGCATCGTGAGTATTCACAGCCCATAATCAATTATTGGCATCACTAGCTGATGACACAGGAGAAACAGTAGTCTCTGTTTCAGGTGCACAGCGTACATTACTTTAGTGCTGCCAGACCTCGCTTGCACTGCTGTGTGATTAGCTCAACATTGTACATGTAAGATAACCCACGATCGTACGTTACTAGAAGGTATTTCAGCTTGTCTTTCCTTTCAATCTTCTGCCCATTGAGAGTAATGTCCTTATTATTTTGATGTATCGCCATTTCTTGGACAATTTCTTGATCCGCCAGTCCTGTTAATGAGTATGTCGTCTGCGAAAGTCAACGTTCGTCCCGACCGTGTTGGTTGAATGGTGGATACCTTGGCTGTATATATGTTTAACAGCACCAATGATAGTGGAGAACCCCAGGGTAGTCCTGGGCAAATGTGCTTTGGTTGTGACGTCCACGTTCACAAGCGAAATGAGATTGTTCTCTCAGTTGAGGCAGCTGCTATCCATCTTGTTAGCTAAGGGTTTACCCCACATGCCCTTACACAGTTCATTAAGGCTGCAAAGTGCACTATGTTATAATAATCCTTTAGGTCACTTGCCACAACCCCGTTTCTCGTTTACCCTGGAATCCCTCGTACACATCATATGCAAACGTTCCAGCGTTATCCCATGTTTCTTTCATGGGCCTATGGCTACCCAGGGTATTAGGGAGGATATGTGCATTTTCAATGTGGTTCATTACTTGTCTCGCTACTACGTTTTCAAGTTATTTACCATTCACATTCTGTTGTAATATTTCGATAGCTGCTGAGCAGTGGTAGGGTCTTTACCAGGTTTAGGAAGTGGCCGTAGGTAACTATGTAGCCAGTCTTCCGGTATTGCATGAATTAAAGGTATGTAAAGAAGCAGGTGTGGCATCAAATCGTTATTTTCTGTTAGCCAAAATAAAAATAACACTCAAGAGAAAATCTACTATATATGGAATGAGACATGTGAAGAAGTACGAGGAGAAAAGAGAACGCCAGCACAAAGCATGGATAACGGCTGCCCCTCCACCTTGCAAAGGCACTACATGCCAATCACCTGTTAGCTTTAAATTCTGATTACAAGAAATGACAGAGAGAAAACCGAACTGATCTTATAGGCGACGATCTGGCACGGATTACGGACTACGAATTATGGATCAAGGAGCATTAGGAGTATTAACGGGAAAGAAGAGGGGCTGGTGGAAGAGATGAGGAAAGCAAAATTAGAAATCCTAGCACTGACGGTTTGGTTTGGTTTTAAGGACTATTTTCAATGTACACGGACAACTCCATCAGTGCTCCGATCTCCTCCCTCAGATCACACAAGTAGGCTCTCGGTATAGTGCACGACCGCCGTAGCACCGGCGAGAATCCCAATATGTGTATATAGGAATCACACATTCTATAAATATTTTTGTGGTCGGTAGGTTTCAAATTTTTAAATTTTGCCAGGGTAGCGGTCTTGTGGCTTACTCTTTAAGATTTCCAACTGCCGTGGGATTTTTATCGTGGGCAACTTGCACACAGGACCTCTTATTTTTTTCGCTGACATCCAAGAAGGCTAGGCTGCTGATCTCAATATCCAGGAGACCAAGGGGAGTATCCTTCACAAGATAGTGGGCGACTGCGTGAATGAAATTATCCTCTTCGGAGATTTCAATGCCAGACTTGGAAATGACCATACTAGTTGAGGTGAAGTTATCTGAAGATATGAAGAAGATACATCGAATGACAGACAGTGGAAATTGACTTCTTAGATTCAGGATTTAGCAAAACTTTGGCATTTACGAACACAAAGTTCCCACATTAGCATATATATGCATTCACCGGATATGAACCAACTAAGAATGAGAAATCAGTCATCGACTATGCCAATGTTAGGAAAAGCTTATTCAAGGACTTGCGGGATGTTAGAGCCTAGAGATGGCCAGATATTGGAAGTGATCACTACCTGCTGACGATTTAAGAACAAGTGAAAGAATGGCACGGCGTAGCCATTGCCCACCATCACGCAAGAAACTTCACAATCAAGAAGGCGAGATGAGTATTAAGAAATACAAGTTAATAATTACAGAATATAAAAAAAAAGTATCAGGGGAGTATTGCTACAGCTGAGAGAAACACAGAAGGACCGATGAACTGAAAAGCCTCTGGCTTAAATTCAAAGACATCATATAAGCACCTGCAGCAGAAGCATGTATTGAAGCTCTACATGGAAAGAAGGGAAAGAGGACACCTTTTTGTACAGAAGAAACTACAAATAAAGTAACAGAAAAGACATTGAAACAATACTTCAATCAATCAATCAGTCAATCAATCAATCAATCAATACCCTTTAGCTTCCCAAAGAGCATAGGCCTTCAACAAACACATGCCAAGTCCTCCAGTCACATACCTTCCGCTCAAGGTCTTTCCATGTTTTCCTCATCATTTTCACTTCTGTATCTAGCTCGGTTCTCCATGTGTTTTTGTCTACTTCTGCCTCTCTTTTCCTGGGGATTCCAGAACAGGACTTTTACGTGCAAATAGCATTTAGCTTTTTCAGTGCTTAAGGAAAATTCATTATTGAGTTACTTCCCTTGAAAGGAGTGTCGTCACTTCGATCGAACTCCGCGGATGAATCCAGTTTTACTGCGATTTATTCTTTGTTTGGGTAGAAATAGGTTGTTCTTGCTTCAGTGTATCTATGGCCTGAATTTATGTGTATTGTTTGTCTGGGTAGGACGAGTCTGTCTTATATCTGTATATCTTTACATATCTAAGTCGAACTATATGGTCTTTTGTCGTTAGAAAGGTCAAAGGGCTGTTCGGCGGATGTGTCGCTAGAGAGGTGTGATTTGGCTTCGCCCTGATGGGGGCTGTGATTTTTGTGTAACGGCTTGTCGCCGGAAAAAGTGATCTCAGTATTTATGGGGAAAGTGATAGTCGTCTATACCTATCGTGTATGCTTTACCCCAGTGTTTATTCTTATTGCCAAGGAATGGCAGAATCATATTTCTGATACCAAGGTAACAAAAGATTCTCCTTATGAACTCTCTTTCGAAGCCACCGTTTTTCGATAGGCACGATTTGTACGTCTGAGAGAATATATTTAACTAGATGAAGATGACATTCATTCCTAGCAGCACTATATCTTGTATGGTGAAGTCAATTGTATCATGATATAATCTACAGAGCTATGAGAACATTTAATGAATGACTAACTTTAATACAGATTCATTATCTGTATCCAAACGTGAGTGACAGCTCACGAGAGAAGCCATCTTGTATCCAAATATTTTGTGACTTTCAAGAAGAGAAAGGGATACCCCGTATTATCGCGTGATGAGTCCAGAGATCACTGCTACACATGAGAACCCAGTACTTCGGTTCAATATGATTATGTGAAAAATATGTGCTGAATATTATTTCAAGGAATCTTCGCTAGACGAGGTTAGGTCTAGAAGCCATCTTGAATGTTGTTTATAATCTGACGTGCTTTGTCAGTAAACTCAGATGATATATATATATGGGCAATACTGAGTGCTTGTCTACTGACAGTCCATTATGCTATTATTCTACATGAGTGCCCATGTATCATTGCAAGACCATTTATCCACTGTACCATGATGTATTATGCCAACCTGTGATTTGTCACTATTCGTGCTGTCGAGTGTGTACGTCCAATTAAACTGTAGCAAAGGTACACAGTCGTTGGTGTCGATGTCTTCCAGCCATACATGAGTGTGAGAAAAAGACCATTTGTCAACACCACGAACTCTTCTTATCATTCGCATATTATACTCACAATCTATGTTTACACACCACTGCGTAGGTCGAGTTGACATTCCATACTCAAACCACAAGCAACACAACAACACAGCATGTAGCTCTGGTGATGTTCTAGTGAGCTTATATTTATCAACTGATGATGAGCAAAGAAAATAGAGTTATCAACTAGAAGAGACTTTATCAGGACTGTCTTGTAATGCTTATCAACAGGTTTCCTCAATGTGTGTCCTATAAATTGTAACCGTGTGGTGGGTCATTGTACCCATTGTATAGTCTATATGTGACTGCTTCTTTCTATCTATCAATTTAGTTACTAGCCGTCCGCTAGAGGTGTTTATTTTTGTAGAGTTACGCCAGGTTCGTTCTTCTCTCGTTAGTTGTTATATGGTGCTATAGTGGAGTACTCACTAAACAATGTTGTAGCTTTAAATCCAACTCGACAAATCTGCATAACCCAGCCGATTCATAATACATAGTTTATTTACAGAATACATGATAAACAAAGTGTAGCTGGAATCAATTCAATTTCTTTCATTCTGAAGGTAAGTTTCTGCATGTATCCGTATTTTCCTTATCTCTCTCCGTAAATCGTGTGAGATACAATAAAATCCGGTGTAGTTCACGACCTAGGTTACTTGTTACAAGGTGGTTTGCTCTGAACAATGTTCCATGTGATATGAATAAAACAATTATAAATTTCTGGCCATTGTTTTTTTCTTTGATATGTTAGTTTTTTCATTCAGTGATAGTGCATCGTGCCTTCGATGGAAGATTAAGCGAATGCGGGGGTGGAAGATTCCGAACAATACTTGAACCTTGGAATACGATTGATTTGATAAGTCATTTCATTGAGTCCATACATTTAATTCACAGTTGTACACACAGGATGATCATTTCAAATCTGACCTTTGCTTCTACAACTTTCCAGTAAAAGTGATTGCGCCTTATACTTTAAATATTTAAATGTGATACCTTCTTCAGTTTCTGAGTCTTCAAGTGGTTTAATAGCTGTTTTCTCAGTTTTCCTCCCCTTAATAAAAACAAATCTAGCTGGGGACTGAAAGATAATCGAGACGTACTTGAATTACTACCTTACAAAGTCCTTGTTCCTAGTTCAGAAATATAGCGACTGTTTATATTCTGTTGTGAAAAGGATAGGATGAAACTTCAAATACAACCTACTTCATTCTGAAAAACTTCAAGAATCATAACTTAGAAAATGCCTTTGTGGTTCTGCGTAAATCAGACAGCTCAAACATGGCTTCTCAACAACTCACAAGTACAAAACACAACCTTCGCTGAGGCCTGCTATATGGAAACTCCCCTTTAAGATTTCTTACTTTTTGTTAGCTCGAGGGTGTTGTGAGTTCTTGTCACCGTCAATGGTTTTGATTGGCGCTACTATTATGTATGCACTTATTTCATTGGCACGGATAATGCTGGGGTGTTAAGCCTCACTCTCACAAAATAGCCAGCGTCTTCTTCTCAACTCTTGTTTCACCGGCACTTGTCTGGCTCTTATCACCAGATCCGCGTGTGTGACGTTGTCGTACCATTTCAATCCTTTAATTCTTCGCAAGCATCCGTTTATGAAAGTTTGTAGCCTTTTGGTTGTTGATTTTGTTGTTCTTAGTGTTTCAGAACCATGCAATAGGACTAACTTGACACTTGAAGTGAAGATTCTTATTTTCGTGTTGGACTTTATTTCTCTTGAATGCATGAAATTATAACGAGGATGAAACAATACTTAGAAGGTAAAACCTCAGCAGGATAATCAGAGAAACATAGAGACAGCGTGATAGAACAGAAGCAAAGAACAAGGTGCTAGCAACAAAACAGAAATCCTGGGAAGTAATTTTGGAGAAAAGCTACAAAAAGATGCTCAAGAAAACCAGACATTGCTCTGCAAGACCGAAACGAACGTAAGGAAAAACAATGCCCTCTTAAATTAATAAAGAACAAGCAAGACAAATTCCTTATTGCCCGAAAAGAAGTAATGGAACGAATATTTCTCAGAGCTTCTTGGTGGTGAGCGAGGCCAAGCCTCAGAAATAATAATCATTAGCACAGAAGAGTGAACCAGTTGTGATGAATGACGGCATAAAGATAAAAAAAATGAAGGCAGCACTGGGAAAAATCAAGATGGGCAAAGCAGCAGGACATGATGGTATAACACCAGAAACGGTTAAGTACATGGGAGCAGCAAGCAGAGCCGGATTAACGTAGTAGCACAAGTAGCATATGCTACGGGCCCCGCGCTTTTAGGGGCCCCGCGCCAATAAATATGTACATAATTTTTTGGTCATCTTCTAATACGAGCGTTGATGGGAAGGAGCGAAGCTCCTGACCGGGTTGGAAGGAAAGTCCACTGACCCCCCAGCCTCACAATGACATGTCATTGGGCCAAAAGAGCTGGAAAGCTCGAGTGCCGCTGGTTAGAGAGAAGAAAAAAAATACGAGCGTTAAACCAATGATCTTGTGATTTATGCCATCTTTAGCGCCTTTTCATTTGGTGTCACGAAATTGTGAGAGAAAGAGCATAAGAGGGTGACTTAGTGTGACTCTTCATTATTCTAATCTTAACTGTTTGCGGACGGAAGCCATTAAATGGCGTTGAAAATTTGGTCACGTTTGGACGGAAGCCACTTTTTTGGCTCTAGGCGACTGCCCCTTTAATTTTGTTTCGTTCTTCGTGAAATGAATTTGTATTAACAATAAAAACTAGAATTTAGGAAACGGAAACTTCCTGTTTTAATTGAGGTATACGGCGTGCTCGCACTCTCTTTCGATCTTGATTTAAATTTCTTGATTTGTAAGGTTAGGAAACTCAAAAAATGAGCAGTAGACACAGAGATATTGGACGTAATTATGCTTCTGGAAGTGAAAAACGTAAAGCGAAGGAAGAAAAAGAAAGAAGAGATCAACTTTTGAAATCAAAAACACGTAAGCTGAAAGAATATTTTGATGTTCATGGCGTGGTACTCTAACCGCTGAAGCTGCAAGTACAGGAACAACTAGTACTAGTCCAGGCTGTGCAGCAGAAAACATACAGCAAAACCCAGTATACACTGAGTCTGAATGTGAAAGAATAAGTGAAACGAAGAAGTACTCTAATGATATTGGTGACTGGCCGAACAATATAGATGACCGTGAGCGTGAATATTGCATATCCAAGGGAAGGGAAAAATGTCAAAATGTTGATAATGCCTTCTCTTCATCCGTTCGATTGTATGACATTGAAAAAAAAACTCGATACTGTCAAAAGTCTTATTTTACACATATTCATAAACTTACAAACAAGCAACATGCAAGAAAATGGTTATGCTATTCAAGACTAATCGACAAATAAGAGAAGACTCTAGGCAGAAATATGTCTCCGACTATATAAGCAAAAGACGATGGTCATATATCGGTCATGTCCTACGAATGCAAAACAACAGAATACCACTACAGGCGCTCACTTGGGTTCCTGAGGGTAAGCGGAAAAAAGGAAGACCAAAAGAAACACTCAGAAGAACAATAATAAGAGAAGGAAGAACGTTGGGCCTAAATAATGTGCAAGAGCTAAGAGGAATGGCGTCACAACGAACAACCTGGAGAGCACTGGTTTCTGCCTTATGCGCCGTGTTTGGTGCTTAAAGAATTTATTATTATTATTATTCAGAAAGTAAAGGGCGCCTATTCTGTTTCCCAAGCAAACTTATGAGTTCAGAATGTTCATCAAAGTTTACTGTGGAAGGGTTAGTGACTGGAAAAATACAAGCAATCTATTGCGTCGACATGAAGAAAGCTCCTCACATAGACAAGCTTTAATTTCACTGTTGATGCGTAAAAACAAAGGTGAACGTGTCGATTCCCATCTTGTGAAACAAATGGACATTCAAGAAAAGTATTGGCACAAACTTCTAGAGCGAATAATTGAAGTTGTGAAGTTTTTAGCAGAACGAGGCCTTTCATTTCGTGGCAGTGATGAAATTGTTGAGTACCCTTATAACGGGAATTACTTAGGGTTGTTAGAATTACTGGCCAAGTTTGACCCTTTTCTGGCAGAGCATATAAGTACTCATGCAAACAAAGGATTTGGACATACATCATATCTATCTAAAACAACGTGTGAGGAATTCATCAATCTGATTGGATCCAGCATACTGGATCATATTCTCTGTGAAGTGAAGAAATACAAGTATTATTGCGTTTCATTGGGTTCTACTCCAGATATATCTAATATGGACCAGATGACTTTGACTCTGCGCTATGTTTTGCTATCTGGAAGAGTTGAAAGATTTGTAACATTTTTGGATATGGAAGGTCATAGTGCTGAACAGCTTACTAAAAGTCTACTTAATTTTTTTTAAAGGCAAATGACATTGATATTAAAGACTGCCGTGGTCAAAGTTATGACAACGTCAGTAACATGAGTGGCAAGTTTATAGGATTACAAGCACGAATTAATTGATAATGATAATTACTATGCAAATTAAAAATGTATGTGTTCAAATACGTTTGTGTTGTTTTATTGTTTTTTTTAAATATAGGGCCCCTTTCTTAACAAATGCTACAGGCCCCGCGCTAGCTTAATCCGGCCCTGGCAGCAAGCGACCTATTACTCCCGAGGTTCCTACAGGCAGCATGGTGCCACAAGACCATACCAAAGGTTTGAGAGATTGGAGATTGACATCATAAAACCCACATTAAAAAAGGATGACAACCGACAATGTGAAAGACATAGAGGCATATCTCTTCTCAGTCAGTGCCCTTGGTAAAATTTACTCTAGAATCAAGGAGACACGAATAGACGAGGTCTGGTGTGGGTTCCGAGCAAACTGAAGTACTCAAAACCTTATCTTCAGGCTCAAGCAGGCTGTTGAGTGAAAAGATCTTGGAGTATAAAAGTGAGATGCATCTTTGTTTATTAGATCCGGAGAAAGCCGTTGACAAGGTTTCCTGGAAGAAAATTTTGGACTGCTTGGCAAGGAAGAACATTCCAGCACCTCTGATCCTTGCTATTCAGATTTAAAAAAAAAATAAAGTTTCGCCTCATTTTGGCGAGGCGCGTCCCGTTCAACATAGTCGGTTATACTATGCAGAGCTTCTACAGTTCTTATAGACATTATGTGAGGACGGCAAACCATGAATCAGAAGAGTTCAGGACCACCACTGGTGTAAGACAAGGTGATATTCTGTCACTTCATCTTGTCATGCTTCTCGTGGACTGTCATCAAAGCATGTAAGGAGAGGAGAATACAATATTCAGTGGGGTACTGGGAGATGAGAGAGCTTTGTTTTTCATAGTTGGCATTCGCCGATGATGTTGCCCTGATTGCTAAATCAGAGGCGCACTTTCAATTCAAAGTGCAACTCTGGAAGGAAGAGCTGGAGAAGAGAGAGATGGTCATCAGCAGCTCTAAAACAAACAAAAAACCATGATGATATCACGAGAGGAAAAATGCATCAGAGTAAGCTGGGAGAATAGGTCCTGGAACAGGTCGACCACTTTAAATACCATAGAATTGTGATAGACTGGAAGGCCATATAATCGACAAGTTAATTACTCGAACAGTTGCTGTGAGACTCAGAAAAAGGGGAATTGGCAAGAAGATGAATGTGGTGTCTGCCCATGCACACCACATGTTAGATTTACTGAGTTTGATTCAGTGCTGATAAATGCGGCACTATTTGGAATATTGAAAATGATGCGCACCAGAAAATGACGTAGAAGATTATTGTTATGTGTTTGGCCAAGGTGTTGACAAAAGCCTTGAGCATTGTGTCAGCTGTTTTTGGCTGTGTTTTCATTTAAGTTCCATTGGGAACCTATTACGAAGTGTTCACCTTTCTTAAAAGATGTGGTTTGTACAAGAGAATGAATACTCTTGGAATAGGATTAATACTGTAATGATGTTGTTCTGTAAATAAGGATTAATCTTGACGAACGGATATGTATGCTACAAGGGATATAGGTTATTAAAGGATTTCGAGTTCGTTTCTAAAGGAAGACTGCCTTAGTTCCTCATTGTTGATTGGGTCAGTTAAAGAACCCGCATTTATGTTGTGGAGTATGGAAGAAAACTATAATCGTTGGGAGATTTCACCCTGGACGTAACAGAGTAACGAGCATTATTATGAAACAACAGCAGGAGCAATCAAATATAAATTAACATAGTCATTATATATTTCAAGTGTGGACAGGGGAAACTATTAACACACAATAATTTCAAACAGCGCCCCACCACAGATATGGGAGGCGTCGTCCGGGGGATTTGAAGGACATATGAAGGTTGCTCATGCCATTTGCAGACAGAGTCCTATGTTGGGACCATATCGAGAAGTTTATATCAAACTGTCGCTGACACATTATTTAAATCAGCAAGGAACATTTTATGCAGAGACAGTTAGTGTAATACAATTTCGTGCTTATATAAAATTTTCACTATTCGTATACTAGGTCATGCCCAGACCTGGTACGGTACTTGAGGATCAGAAAAAACATTATATCCATGACGAGATCGTTCACGCTTATTTACCATAAAAGAGATACTATACCAATCTGACGAATATCTTTATCTGACGAATATCTTCATCTGACGAATATCTTCAAGTGAGAAATATGAATCTTGGATTATACCAGTAGGTCGTTTCGCTGAACAAGTAGACTCTGAAGACTCAAACCGCTAGGACGTTGACAAGGTCACCTCATCAGTCTAGTCGGTCTCTCGTTTAAAAAAAAAAAAATTTCGTCTTGAACATTATATATTGACACCGTCTCTACAACGTGTCTTACACGAGTGAAGGTCACACATTTTTGGACGTTGATTTCATTTTCAAGATTTCTAGTTAACTGAATACTCAGTGAACGAGTTACGAGAACGTCTTCAGATTACGTCAACATGTTTACTGATTACTACATTATCCACCTTGTATTTCAATTTGATATTGCGTGGAACGATGCATTGGAGTTACAGCGAGGAGTACATGCTCATGGTCGATTAAGATAAGTAATGTTATGTAACGTCATGGTTGTTGGTCCGATCATTGTTTGGCAAATCTCGCTTCTTTTATGTTATATGTTTCTTTTCTGTTTCTCTTGCGGGCGGCTGGAAAGGGAACATTTTATGTTTCAGTGTCGTTGATCTATAGGGTGATTGCATTAATTTCTTTCAAGGATTCAGCATTTAGTGCTGTCGTCATTACCGCTCTGTTTGAAATTAAGGCTTTCATGCGTGTTAGCTGTGCTGTGATTCGTCGTATTTTTAAAAAAAATTTCAATTTTGTTTGGAAATTTAGTCTTACGTGGGTCTTTCCTGGCTATTTTTTGTAAGATTTACATTAATTGTAAATGGATTTGTCGTCGTGTCTAGTTTATTACTAGTGGAAACTTTAATTTTTTTTTAAATCTTAGAATTTTCGACTATTTACATTTTTGTTTTTTTCCTTATTTTGTTTCCATCCATGTCTTTCGTTATTCATGTCATGTGCTAATTTTCCTTTGCAGCATACATATGATTCATTATTTATTGATTAACTATAATACAATAATATTGTTTGTTATATATCCTACGATTCTTGTGGATAACAAGAAGCATAATCAAACACGATAATTACATCACGTCTAAGTGAGTTGTGCAGGTGGTATATATATATATATATATATATATATATATATATATATATATATATATATATATATATATATATATATATAATACTATATATATATATATATATATATATATATATATATATATATATATATATATATATATATATATATATATATATATATATGTTGTGACTACACCAATCAAACACACTAGTCCATAGTGTGATGGACTAAGTAAGGCAGAGGATAACCTATATATTGATTTATTGTTTAGAAAAGTTATACTTTTTGGTATACTATGGCGACTCTTGACTATTTTATTATACAAGGCAAAGCTCTGTGTATGGAGGGTGACATTTAAAAAAAATTTGCTGTGACTGCATATGAAAAAGCAGAGGCAAAAGAAAAAAGAGAAAGAAATGAGAAAAAAGAAATAGAAGAAAGAGAAAGAAATGAGAAAAAAGAAAAAGAAGAAAGGGAATTTGCTTTGGTAAAAGAAAAAAAGCCAATAGGGAAGAAAGAATTCGTATGGCAGAAATCGCTGCGGAACGAGAGAAAATGGAACAAGAAAAGACAATTCGTTTAGCAGAAATTGCTGCCGATGAGGCAACATTTGAAAGGGAGAAAGCTTTTGAATTCGAGAAACTTCGTTTTCAACAACGGCATGTTTCCCATGATTCAGATAGTAAGGGTTCATCGAAGAAGGCGACCACAACTCCTAATTTTAATTTAAGATTACCACCTCCCCCCCCCCCCCCCCCCCCCCCCCCTCACGACGATATAAGTTTTTATTTAAAAAGATTTCAGGAAAGAGACTCTTGCTTAAATATTTATAAAGATTCATGGTCTGAAGTTTTTTCGGGTCTCCTCAAAGGGGATGCAATTGGGGTCTATCTGGGTATAGACCAAGATAAAAGACATGATTTTCAGGTCGTAAAGGCAGCATTCATACGCAGATATGGTCTGGACCAGGAAGGCTATAGACAAAAATTTCGATTCATGTTGCCGGTAGAGGGTAAAAATTTTGAGGATTTTGTTTCATAAAACTATATCTCTAAAGATGGGTTGAGCAGGCTTCTATACCTAAAACTTTTGAAGGATTATATGATCTCTTATTAAGAGATAACATTGTTTCGTCGGGAAACCAGGATATTGTATCATTCTTACAAGAACGTAATCAGACTAGTATCGAGGAAATTGAAAAATTAGGGCAACAATTTTCCGTTGCTCATTCAAACTTGTCATTGAGCAGAGCAAAAGTCTTGAACTTATCTACTGCGTGTGCTGCTACGCACGGGAGATCGCGCACTCGTAGTTTGGATAGACGATATAATCAAAGAGAAAATAATCACACATCCTATAGGGGTAAATATAATTTTTACCATAATCGCTCACCTTCACGGGGTAGTGACAGGCGTAATTTCAACAATTATAACAATAACCAATGGTATCGAAATAACCAGTATTCACACAACAAATATACTTACAATCATAATTTCTCACCGCGGGGTGGCCATTATGACAGGGACAAGAATGAACATTCTCATTCAGACCATTTTTCTGATCGCAGAAGATCTCACTTCGTTAGACGTCATAATAGAGCACGCTCACAAGCCAGTGCTTGTCAGATGGTAGATAGAAATGTCAGTAATGGCATTCATTCAACCAATAATCACGCCAATGCGTGTAATGTCGATTTGGAAAATTCTAATAATTGTGCAGAATGTAAGATGTTATTTCAGCCTGGAGCTACACCACGCTTAAATGTGGACATGTATTACCAGTGTTGTCGTCTTATGATGGTGTTGGTACTCTCACTATACATAATGGGTTTTTGTTTAATACTCCAATTAAAATTTTGAGGGACATTGGATGCACAACGGTCGGGATAAGAAGGTCGTTAATCCCTCCGTCTTTTTCACTGGAACGTCCGTTAAATGCATAACTTTTGGAGGCACTGTAGAGATATATCCCATGGCCGACGTAACAATAACCACGCCATTCTTTACTGGGAAAGTTCGTGTATGTGTTCTCAATCAGCCTTGCTGTGACTTGATTTTGGGAAACATAAAAGGTATAAAAGAATGTTCTCCTGATGATATTTCTGCATGGGAAAGAGAATATCTTTCTTTATCCAATGCTGTGACTACTAGAGCACAGCTGGTTGCAGAAGCAAATGAACTTAATGATAGCAATAATATCCCACATGTGACAACAAGTCATTACATAGATAAAAATTCATTCATTAACCAACAAAAAGATGACTCTTCTTTGGGACATTTATTCTCTTTAGCTACGGCTAAAACTATTACACATACAAATAATGCCAGACATTGGTATCAATTTCATGACAATATTTTGATACGTTGTTTTGACAATTATTCTTCGGTACGCAGACAAATTGTAGTACCTACGTCATTTCGATCACTAGTTTTATCCAATGCACATGATGTTCCTTTTGCGGGTCACATGGGGATTTCCCGCACAGCTTATAGATTGATGGCACATTTTTTTGGCCAGGGGTTCATAAGGACGTCGCAACGTTGTGTAAATCGGGCACTGTTTGTCAGGGAGTTGCACGTAAGGGTGCGCATCAGTTGGCACCCCTACAGACCACAGATATCTCTGTGCGACCTTTTTATAAGATAGCTGTCGACATAATTGGACCTCTTCCGGTGTTTTGATCCAGAGGATTCCGCTTCATCTTAACTTGTATCGACTTATGCACCAGATGGCCTGAAGCCATACCTATTAAATCCATTACAACGATGTCGGTGACTGATGCATTATTATCGATATTTTCACGCATCGGATTTCCTGAAGAGCTTCTGTCGGATCATGGCACGCAATTCACTTCCGGTATGTTCTCAGAAATTTGTGATGTGCTTCACATTAGTCATACATTGAGTGCCAGATTACATCCGCAATCAAACGGAGTTGTAGAACGCTGGAATTCTACACTAAAGCAGATGATAGGCAAAGTAACAACAATGTTTCCCCATGATTGGGACCGGCTGATCCCCGCGGTTCTTTTTGCTTATAGAGAAGTTCCTAATCGTCAAACCGGGTTCTCACCGTTTCAATTAGTTTTCGGTGCTAATCCAAGAGGACCAATGTCTATCTTACATGATTTGGTGATAGAAAATGATGATAATACGGTTACGAAATCTAGTCACCAATATGTCACAGATCTACGCCAATGCACTGTGGATGCATGTGAGATCGCGACTGAAGCATCAGAATTCGCAAAATATAAGACTCGGTCACGTATTAATCGTGATAGACGATTACCATCATTATCGATTAACGATGAAGTTTTTGTTCTCATGCCACTTAAAGGTGATCATTTGTTGGTTATTTGGCAAGGTCCTTTTAAAGTTGTGGGTAAGAAAACCGACGTGGATTACATCATCGACATTAGGGGAAAAAGAAAAACATTCCACACTAACATGTTACAACCTTACATTTCTCGACCTCTTCCACTCAAACCTATTTGTGAATCTATCACAAATCAATCTCCGCATCAAGCATCTATTGCTATAGTTGATGAAGTATCAACCAGTTTCGCGGCACATTTATAATACATAAGGAAGGGAAACCACGAGGCCTGTAAACAGTAAATTAATATGAAACAAATATAAAGGTATGTTATAAGGCAGTCGTAGGAAATAAAGAAGTAGAACACTAGACAACAGAAAAACAACAGACATGAGTGGCTTACCCAGGATTTGAACCCTGGACCTTCCGTGCGACAACACCGCCTAGCTATGCAAGCGAATCACACTGTCCTCCCTGCCATCTACGCATCCCCAAAAAAGGATTGTCTAGTGTTCTACTTCTTTATTTCCTACGAGTGCCTTATAACATACCTTAATATTTGTTTCATATTAATTTTCTGTGTACAGGCCTCGTGGTTTCCCTTCCTTATGTGTTATAAATGTTTATACAATACCAAACCTACCCTCTATCCTGTTCTTACTGTTCTAAGTCTACTATCATACTGGACACAGTATTAAGGTCTTTGTCTTGTTGGACTGACCAATACTGATATATAGGGGAACAACAGAAGTGATTGCATCATTAATAGGCTGAACTGCCCATGATAAACTTCCGGTGTTATGTATAGAGGTTCGCACTAATGACCTGTCATTGAAACATCCTTTTTTGGGGATGCGTAGATGGCAGGGAGGACAGTGTGATGGACATGAATTTTTGCATGCAGTCTTAGATTTTCCATGCAGTTATTAACATATTTTTTGCCCTTACAAAACTCATGTCATGTTCGAATTTTCTTCTTTACGTTATATAAAAATATTTTTTTTTAGTTACTCGCGACTGTGTACAATAGGTGCGCACTCGTGCGGACATGTAGTCACTACACTAATTCAAAAAAAAAAAAAAAATTTTTGAACGGATCTTGTAACTTTCCCGTAAAACTACTAAAAATTAACCCAGACAACAGTAAGAGTTTTTTATATAACGTAAAGAAGAAAATTCGAACATGACATGAGTTTTGTAAGGACAAAACATATATTAATAACTGCATGGAAAATCTAAGACTGCATGCAAAAATTCATGTCCATACAACAAACAGTTTTGGAGAAAATTGACGCTTTCTGTGGGCACGAATTTCCGAACGGACTATATGAAAAGGCATTTTACAGTGTTGGCAGAGAATCACTTTGGAAATTGATGAAACATTATTGAGTCCCCCTGAAGGACATCTTACAGAGCCATTAGGAAAATTACCTGGAGTGCGACAAGGATGCCTCTTGGCACAAATTCTCTTCTTGCTAACAACGGTTTGGGTTATAAAAAAACATCGACGTCACCCAACAGAAATGGAATCCAGTCGAATCTGACTAAACAATTTGATTTTCTAGAATTTGCAGGTGACTTGGATCTTCTGTCCCATAATCATAATCAGATGCAAGGCAAAAATGAAAATACTTAACAAGAGGTCACAGCAAGTAAGTCTGAAAAAACACAGGGAAAAAATAAATATAATGATAATAAATGCAGGAAAAGATAAAAAAACTGTTGGACTTAAAGAAACACCACTACAAGATGTTGAATAATACACACGTCATGGCAGCAGTAAGGGCACAGTTGGAGCGGCAATAATATCAAAATAAGAATACAAAAAGAAAGACGAGCTTTCACTATACTTAGAAACATTTGGAGATCAAGAGAAATGAAGTCCAACTCTAAAGTAAGAATCATCAACTCAAATGTCAACACAGTCCTATTATATGGCTCTCAAAATTTAAGAGAACAATAAAAACAACCAAAAAGCTATAGAATTTCATTAATGGGTGATTGCGTTGAATAGAAGGATTAAAATGGTATGACAAGGTCACAAATGTGGAACTGATGACAAGAACCAGACAAGTGCCAGTGGAGCAAGAGATGAGAAGAAGACGATGATAATGGATAAGACATTCATTGATGAAACTTAATATCCTTACAAGGCAGTCCTTGTTCTGGAATCCCCAGGGTAAGAAAGGAAGAGGAGACCAAAAATACACGGAGAAGAGACATGGAAAGGATTTGCACGGATGGCACATACCAGCAAGACTTAGCATGTGTTTGCTGAAAGCCTGTGTTCCTTGGTGATATAATGAGTCACCATTGATTGACAAGTATCTGCTGGCGTAGAGTGTGCACAGGAAAAGAAAAAGGTGAATGATAATGCTCTGTTAGAAATATTGACAACATCTGCGTTTACGTATTATTTATCTTAATTGCAGTTCACTGTCTCGAAACCAGTATTTCCACATAACTCGGGCATAGTGCTGTTCTGTCTTTTCAGGTTTATAAGTCTCTGATCTAGGCAGTCTTATAACGATGGTAGGAACATGTATCTGCTTTAACCCTGCATTCATTGCAGCAGATTTACCTTTCGATCCCCAAGACGTCATGTACCTGACAACAGCAATGCAACATGTTTCTTTCAACCGAGGGAGCAGTTGTATCACCACCATGATTACAAAAGAGAGGTGTTTGTGTGTATTACTTCACCTTTAATCGTTCGAATTTACAGGCAATTTAAACAATTCTCCATGTCTTTAAATGAAAAGAGTTTATTCTCGTTTAAAAAGACGTGTTATTTTATCACCATTACCTTTCAGTGCCATAAAGAGAATAGACGTTCAACAGACTTATGTCAACCGTCATGCACTGTGCCATAAGGAGAATAGACGTTCAACAAACTTTTGTCAACCGTCATGTCACGTGCCATAAGGAGAATAGAAGTTCAACAAACTTATGTCAACCGTCATGTCACGTGCCATCAACTCAAGTTCTATCCATGTCTTCTTCACCTCTGTCATTTCTGTCTCCCGTGTTTCTTCTGCGCTTGTTTCTGTCACCTTTTAACCCTGATGACTTCAAAACAGGGATTATTCCGAAATGCTAACAACAGCTTATCTGAACATGATTCCTATCCATCGCCAGCTTATTCTTCTTATCTCATGGTCCCCTTACACATGTCTGGTTCTTGAAATCAGTTCCATACTGGTAAACTATTCCTAACATGTCAGTAGTTCTATCATACGCAAGCACTCATTTATGAAGAAAAAAAAACATTCACGTTACACATTTAATTTTAGCTACTAGTCTTTTTGTGATCTCCATGTTCATATATTTAGAAATCATCTCATATCTACCCATCGGTGCCTTTTCGACGTGTAATTAACTAAAATTATTTACCATAAACAACACTAATGCAGATATTGTAACTTATCCAGCTGTGTTCACGAGTGCTATTACAGTTATGCTAAATTTGACATCGCTAGCACCGTCGCAGTTGTTGACAGATGTTGTTTTGATTGTACTATGTTTTTAATGTTGTTTTTTTTTAAAATTTCTTCTACTTATATTACCACTATCAATATATATATATATATCATCATCATGTGACGTATTCTTTCCAGAACGTTGTCTCCATTACAGCTGCTCTGAACGCATCACGATTCTGGGCAAGTCGACCTGCATCAGCCAAAGACAAGTTCAGACTCTCTGTGATGTCCTGGGTCCACCGTCGTCTAGGTCGACCCCTTCCCCTTTTTCCAGGGACCATGCCTTCCATCACTGTTTTTTCCAGACTATTATGTCTTTTTATATGACCGAAAAATTTCAGCTTCCTTATTGCGATGGTATTTAGGAGCCAATGTTCCTGTACATTTAATGAGTGCAGTACTTCTCTGTTGGTCTTTTTTTCTGTCCAGGGTATTCTCAACATCCTTCTGTAGCATTTCATTTCGAATGATGTAATCTTTTTTGCAACTGTTTTATTGAGTGTCCAAGTCTCGCAGCCGTATATATATATATATGTCCTACTGGACAAAAGTTAAGGGCCACCAAGAAAAACTCCTCTATGGACCAATTAAATGTAACCAGGTGTAAACAATTTATTACAAAAATAAAGTCGATTCATCCGTGGAAAAGATCAGTCAAATTTTTTTAAATAATGCGTGACTTACTAACAAAAAGAAATTCAACTCACTTTTTCACCTTTTGAACTAGTGGGGCGTGATGCAAAAACATCGAGTTTTTGCAGCTACAATGGCAATTTTCACGTGCGGGTTAATGTGACCCAGTTTTTGGACATTTAAAAAAAATTAACCTAGTGCACACAGAATACATTTCCATAATAATAATAATAATAATAGCCCCTTCAGTCATAACTGACTATGGGAATGCGCTCCTGAGGTGGCAGCCCTCAGCTGCTTATTTTCCTGGTGCTCCTTTCGACGTTTTCTTCCCTCCTCTGCTTGTTGTGTGAGCCTCTCTTCGCCCAATCTGAGGTGGCCCCGTAAATAGCATCGTCACTTAGTGCGATCGGCAGCTTCATCCTCCCATGTTGCTGGATCCATGTCCAGTGCCCTCATATCTCTCTTGCACACATCTTTGAACCTCAGCTGTGGTCGCCCAACTGTTCTCTTTTGTGACGGACAACTCAGCTGTCCCTGAATGGTTAGATGATGGTAAGAACCCTCTCATAACATCAGTACCCCTGAATTGTTAGAGGATGATACGTACCTTGTATAACATCAGTATTGTTGGAACTTTTCGTCAACTGGGAATTATCACCATTTGGGCTCATTAGCAATGCACAACAGAAACGTGGACTCATTAGCATGCAACCTTTCCACGCAGATTGTCAACATGTTTGCTACTTAATATGTAGACTGCTATCTTCCGTGCATTCTGGACAGTGCTTTGTCTAAAGGGGAGGTAAAGCCACGCCTACTGAAACCTTTAGAGCGATCATAAGCAAGCATTTCGCTACATCTTTCTTTCGTACCTGCCTTAAAGGCATTGCCTAAATCAAACGAAGAAAGCGGCACACGATCTAAGGCAAGACGATCCCACAGCAGACCTAGAAGCGTCTCGCCAGGAATTTCACATCTTTGTGTCAACCAGAGAACCGCCCGAAAGTCTAAGACAAACGGGGAAAGACGAGCGGATGCAGCGAACGGAAATACGGAAACCAGGGGCGGCATCTCTCCTTGGTCTGGCGGCTAGAACCTCGAAACGTCCCTGAGTTCTAAAAAGGTGTTAGATTCTAACATGTCCCCCTAATCCTACATTGCACTTACTATATATAGAGACCCTGAAGAAATGCATTTTATCATTCGTTTGCCAGAGATTTTAAAATACACTGGCGTATAGTTGAATCCTGCTAGATTGCATCTGAATTGTCGGCTATATTGGAGTGCTATTCTGTTCTGTGCAGACGGAATAATATATTTGTTAAAGTGATCAGTGGCCAAGTGTTTTCATTTTAGTCCACTGGATTTGTGTGTTAATTTAAACTTATTAAATAAACTTATTTCAAAGTTCCAGTTGTAAACTAAATGATATAGCTATAAGTTAATTCCCAATACAACTAGATGCTTAAATTAATTTTGGAAGCCGTTAAGGGATTTTTAACTATTTAATACTGTTTAGTTCTGTGTGTATATATATATATATATATATATATATATATATATATATATATATATATATATATATATATATATATATATATATAAACTATAGATGTTGCGTGTCTTGTTTAACTATTAGACTTCGAGGGGAGTTTTTCATGAATTTATATAATTAAAGACGCTAGTGCTTAAAATAGTTTTTGACTGTAAATTTATCACCCGCTTAGTTTATATAACTTAATATTGTAATATTAGGTATGTCAATGTTTTTCTATCTTTTCCTAAAGAATGATCATACAACCAGTTTTTTTCGTCATCACGCTAGAGAATATTGTCTACCACCAGCGGTGAATAATACCTGAGACCACACTATGCACACCCCCAGTATCTGTGACTGTGCCATCCTATAGAAACCTTTTGATATAAAACCAACAGAACACTGAGGCTTCATCTTCTAGCGATTCTCGGGCAAATCTGTGCAACACAAAACCCGCTAATCTGGGGCTAGAAACGAAGGAAAGACATTTGTTTATTATGCAAAGTGTTTAAGCTGCTGTTGTGTATTTTCTATGAAGTGCCAGATTCCACGATCGGTAAGTGTGTGTGAGAGATTGAGTGCTGGCCATCACGAGCGTGCATGAATGAATGGTATTTATTTTGCAAACCTTGTTAATTTGCTTTACCTGATAAATACCTTTTACTGTATGTCTTGCACTGTCCTTTAAGCAGGATTTCTTAAACTCTGTTATTTCCCCTCCCTTATATCTGTTTGTCGGCGTCTGTGGCCTAATGGATATGAACGCAGTTTCATAATCCAGATATACCAGGCTCGAAACCTGCTGCATGCGGTTTGGTAGCAGATCGCTTTGTGTGGATTTTTAACAATGGTATAAGCGCCGTACCGTTCAGAAAGCAATGGCAAACTACTGAATGAAAAAAATTGCCTAGAAAAATCAAAAACAGCCAATAAAAGCTGGGGTTGATTGCCACGTCCTGTAAAGGATAAGCAACTAACTTATATCTGCTTAGTAAAGGGAAACACGTTTGAGAACGATCGGATTTTTTCCACCACCAGACCTAGTATTGTAACACCTCTCTTTTTGAAGTAAATTTAATTTACGGGTTGGGTTACATTATCTATTCTGATAAAACACCTGTCTTTGGACTGGGGTTGTTTTTCTTTGTCTATTCAAGCGGGAAGGGCATAGTTGACACCATTCTTCCCCCCCCCCCCCCCCCCCCCCATCATCTTGTTATTCGTATTTTGCTATAACTATTGATTATTCCTGTACTTTGATAAATGTTGTGATCTGATTTTAAATGATAAATAAACACGTAAAACTTCTAGTATTGTGTTGGAAGGCCCAAGCTCAAACTTACCCCATACTTGTTATATTCGTAGTTTGTATTCACGTACGTCCGTGTGTTTGAAGCACCAAATTAGTGTGAGCGCATGTGGGTCTGGAAGCTGGCAAATAATTGTTTGTCCAGGAGAGTTTAAGGAGTAGAGTGAGAGAAAACGATTGTCGTATAGAGTCTGTCCTTACTCTCCATAGCACTCTGTGAATCAACTATTTACTTTCTAACCCTTTCTTTCACTGCGCATTCACCATCATTCTTCCCTCTAAACGGGACCACTATTTTCTAAGAACTCTCTCAAATAAATTTACGACATCTTGCCATCTGCTAATTGTCCGTAAAAGATATCTTTTGGGATGCGACCATCCTCCATGAGGCGAACATGGCCAAGCCAGCAAAGTCTGCGCTGTCTAAGCAGTGTATACATACTTTGAAGGCCAGCACGTGACAACATCTCGACATTTGTCACTTTATCTTTCCACGAGATGCCGAGGATGCGGCGTAGACACCGTAAATGGAAGGTATTGAGCCTTCTTTCTTGCTTAGCATAGGTCGTCCTGGTCTCGCTGCCATACAGAAGTGTGCTTGTGACGCAGGCATTATATACCGCTGCTTTGGGCTTCATTGTGAGTTTAGAGTTTCCCCAAACACGCGATGTGAGGCGGGCAAAGGTAGCTGCAGCTTTGCCATTGCGGCTGTCGATTTCTGTATCCAGTGATAGTTTGTCATTGATGGTAGACCCTAGGTATGTGAAGTGGTGCACCACTGCCAATTCATAGTTATCGATAGTGATAACTGGTGCAGCACCCACATCCTGACTCAGCACATTCGTTTTCTTTAGACTTATTGTGAGGCCAAAGTCCTTGCATGCTTTAGTGAAGCGATTCATCATGCTCCGAAGCTCCTGTTGGCTTTGAGTGACGACTGCAGCATCATCAGCGAACAAGTCTCTTACAGTGACCCTTCTGATTTTTGTTTTTGCCTTCAGCCTTGAAAGATTAAACGGCTATCTGACCAATCAGTTTTTATAACATTGCCCAAAAAACCAAATGCAACAGAATGTTCAGACTTCAGAACAATCAGCCTGATGAGTCATGCAATTAAGATACTGCTCAAAATCATACAGGAAAGAATAAAAAGTAAAGTAGACAGCGAAATCCAAGAAGAACAGTTTGGTTTTAGACGGAACAGTGGAACAAGAGAGGCAATATTTTGCCTAAGAATATTAGCAGAAAAATATACATAGGTCCAAAAAAGTATGTATATGTGCTTCATTGACTATAAGAAGGCTTTTGACTGAATCCATCATGAGAAAATAATTGAATGCCTCAAAGACATAGGTATTGATGGAAAAGATATAAGAATACTCAGTAACCTTTATTGGGAGCAAACTGCCACAGTAAGATCGGGAAGGAATTATTCACCATACATAGACATAAAAAGAGGTGTCAGACAAGGTTGTGTGCTGTCCCCCTGCCTATTTAATTTATACACCGAAAAAATTTTCAAACAGA
The DNA here is from genome assembly GCA_024509875.1 of Oreohelix idahoensis. Lineage (NCBI taxonomy): Eukaryota > Metazoa > Mollusca > Gastropoda > Stylommatophora > Oreohelicidae > Oreohelix > Oreohelix idahoensis. The sequence goes on along the minus strand of JAMPIV010008217.1, from coordinate 269,769 downwards.
TACAGGAAATACCAGGACTGAACATCAGTGGAAGGTCAATAAACAACCTTAGATATGCAGATGATGCCGTGTTGTTAGCTGAAAGCGAACAGGAGTTACAAGAACTAGTGAAGCAAGTGAACAGTATAAGTCATGAATATGGACTCGACATTAGTATTGAGAAAACAAAAACTATGATAATTAGCAAAACAGACAATAAACCCACATTAAAGATAAGCGTAAATGGGAAAATCCTGAAACAAGTCAAGAGCTACGTATATCTTGGTCATATAATAACAGAAGATGGCAGATGTGAAAGAGAAATCAAGAAGAGAATAGGAATGGCCGAAGCTACATTCAACAACATGAAAAATATACTGACATCCAAACAGTTATCTCACAAACTAAAACTGAGAATCATAAAGTGTTATATATATTCTGCATTTCTGTATGGAGCAGAAACATGGACGATGAATAAGCATTTGGAAGAAAGAACTGAGGTTCCTGAAATGTGGATATATAGAAGAATGGGGCGTATCACAGTGGCCATCACGCCTAGTGGCGTCTTGTAGGGCGCCAACAAATTGATTCCACTTTGCTCGGTCGGTGGCCATCCTTCGTACAGTGCCCAACTCTGGTTCATTCTTTGCATCTCAGACTCCACAGTCCTCCGCCAAGTTGTTTTTGGTCGGCCTCTCTTTCGTTTTCTTTCAGGGGTTAATAGCATAGCTGTTCTTGTGATGGCATCGGGGTCTCTTCTGAGGACATGGCCAACCCAGCTCCAGCGTCTGCCAGCTATGATGGTGTGCATGTCCTCCTGCTTGCTCCGAGTAAGGAGATCTTGGTTGGTGATGGTATTCGGCCAAAAGATTCCGTAAATTTTTCTTAGGCATGTTGTTTGAAAAGAGGACAATTTCGACATTTCCTTCTCTGTAACTCTCCAGCATTCCGCACCATAGAGAAGCACAGAAAGCACACAGCCCTGATATAATCTTAATTTCGTGCTAAAGCTGTGTTGAGAGGACTTCCAGATGTTGTCTGTCTGTACCAGTTGCTGATTCCTTACTGATATGGGCTCAGGGTTGCTCACATTGAGCGTCATGACCTCTGACTTCTTTAGATTGATGTTCAAACCCACTTGCTGGCTATACTTATTAAGTCTATCCGTTTTTTTCTGGATGTGTTGATGTGAATGTGCTAGTAGTGCAATGTCATCTGCATATTCCAGATCTTCCAATGTAGAAAATATAGTCCATCTTATTCCTCTTGGACTGCTCTCTGATGTTTGGCGCATCACCCAGTCTATGACTGTTAAAAATAGAGTGGTTGATAAGGTGCATCCCTGTCGTACTCTATGCTACACGTAAAGTTGGCATAGAGGCTTTTTATGATGAACACTATGCAGCTTGGAATTCCATAAGCCCTCAGTTTTCACATAGACTCTCTCTATGTATACTGCCAAAAGCCTTTTCAAAATCAACAAAATTAGTGCACAGATGTCTCTGCCATTCTGAGCACTGCTCTATAATGTTCCTGGGGGTAAATATATCATCTGCACATCTTCTGTTCTTTCTAAATGCTGCTTGTTCTTTCCTCAGTTTGTGGTTTACTGCTTTTGAAATTCTCTGTATAATTATCCTGCCTAGTATTTTGCTGGGAACTGAGAGAAGAGTGATTCCACTCCAATTATTGCAGTCTGCAAGGTTGCTCTTTTTGGTCAATTTAACAATTATTCCTTTGTTCCACTCTGATGGTGTTGTCCCTGTTTTCCAGACTTGTACAAATAGTGGTTCTAATAGTTCTGCTGCTCGCATGCTTTTAAGTTATCATGGCCAGGAGCTTTTCCATTCTTTAACCCTTTGATTGCTGTGATGATTTCTTCTTTTCGTGGAATGTCTGTATTAACATCTAGATCGTTTTCAGCCTCAGGAACATTCAATTGTGTCTCTGGTGGTTACTTGTTCAGAGTTTCTCTGAAATGCTCGGCCCATGTTGTTTCCTGTCCCTCTGCTGTCGTGATGAGATGTCCTTGCTTATCTCTTACTAATGTAATATTGTTTGAACCTCGTTTTCCGCTGATGAATTTAGTTATTTTGTATACTGTGCTTTGTTCATTTCTCAGTGCTGCCTCTTCTGTCTGTCTTGCAAGATCGTCTAGAAAATTCCTTTTGTTGGCTCGGGTTTGGCGTTTAACTTCCTTGTCTAGCTGACTGTACTGTTCGCTATATAGTTTCTTTAACCTGGGGGACTTCGCTTCTGTTTTCTTTCTTTTCATTTCCTTTCTCATCGTATTGGTGTTTAATGTTTCTGGTGTTATTCAGTCTTGCTTCTTCCTTTCCTGGAATCCCAAGCATGATTTGCTGCTTTCCTTATATATTGTTCAAATGGTGTTAAATTTCTGGTCCATATTATCAGTCAATGTCTTTTCCTGACTTTTGGCAAATTGATATCTTTTCTTTATGTCAGCAGCAAAAGCTTTTCTGGTAAGAGGGTCCTTCAATTTGCTGATGTAAAACCTTTTCTGTGTAGTTACAGTTGGTCCAGCCCTTCTTAGTTTCAGTTTCAGATTTGCTACTACTAAATGGTGATCACTTCCCACATCCGCACCTCTTCTTACCTTCACATCTTGTAATGCATGTCTCCATCTACCGTTAATCATGATGGGGTCTATCTGGTTTCTGTCCCGACCATTTGGTGATTCCCATGTTAATTTGTGAATTTCTTTATGTGGGAAAAGTGTTCCTCCAATGACCAGGTTGTTAATGCTACAGAAACTTATTAATTTATCCCCATTGTCGTTCGCTGTTCCGCTGCCTCATTTCCCCATTACTCTTTCATTAAATGTATTGTGTGTTACAACTTTCGCATTGAGGTCTCCCATTACTATGATAAGATCATATGTAGGTGTGTCATCCATTTCTTTCTGCAGTTATTGATAGAATTCATCCTTGACCTCTTCATCGCTGGCATTCGTTGGTGCGTAGCATTGTATTATTGTAGTATTGGTGAATCTTCCTCTCAATCTTAATCTTATCAGTCTGTTGTTGATGGGTTTCCATTCCAGTAATGTCCTTTCTATTCCTTTCTGTAGAATAATGGCTACACCTTCATTGTGCTGTCCATCCTCTCTTCCAGAGTAAAGTACTGTTTCTCCTGTTGCTGTTTTAACTTTTCCTGCCCCTGTCCATCTGCTCTCGCCTATCCCTAGAATGTGTAACCTATAGTTTCTCATTTCTGCCATGACCAGTTTTAGTTTACCCGTCTCCTTCATTGTCCTGACATTCAAAAATCCTATTGTTAATTCACGTTTTGCGGTCACGACGTCCGTTTTCGTGTCAGTGGCTTCCTTTCGGTTTTCACCACTGACAGTCATACGAGCCTCAGACTCCGGATGTCCGTCCCGCAGCCAAGTTTGATCATTTATTGTTGTTTCCGTAACTTCTTTTCTTTTTTACATAGACAGGGGTGTCAGCCCTATGCTAAAACCCCCAACCTGGAGAAGAAGAAGAAGTCTGTAGTGAACAATACAGTCTTTCGTCAATATCTTCCGTGTTATCTGTCCGTCTGTGTAATTAAAAGTATATTCTTCTTCTTCTTCCGTCCTTAGCCACCGACCGTCAAAGCAGTCAGTGGCCATTACGCCTAGTGGCGTCTTAGGGCAACAGCAGATAGGTTTTCTTTGCCATTGTCTCCCATCACACCTATTGGCGTCTTTAGGGCAACGGCAAATCAATCCATCTGCTGCTGTTTCCGTAATCGAAGTGACTGGCAAACGGGTGATCAGCCCGTTGGTAAAAGTATATTATTTCTCAGATTAAGATGGGCTATCAAACTAGCTAGTTTTTATTTTCCTAAACTTATTATTAAGAAAAAACCTACTTTTCTCAAGGTTAGTTTTGAAATTTGTTTTTGACCCTTCTTGTACGGCGTTTGCCGCTAGATTCAAACTAAAAACGACTAATTACCGTAAACCGTCCAAGATACGTCTGTTTCTAACAAGAGCTAAGGTCGTTTGTTGTCCATTTCCTTACATTGTGTCAACTAGTGGCGTAATTTTTTTCTTTAAAACTACAAATTGCGTCTTGTAGACTTTAGATTTAAACACGTGTTCAGACCGTCATAATTTTTTTCTTTTATCTCCGTTTCTACCCCGTCTAAAAGGATAAGTCGTTTAGTCTGCATGTTCTAACTAGTTAATTTCAATGGCGCTAGAAAACGCGGGCGTGGGCGAGAATGTATCATCGTACCTTACCTATATTTTTATCCTATGGCTTATGTTACCTTGTGTATATCATCAATGACAAATTCTCTCTGGTCACAGAAATTACTAGTCTCATATCAAAGGAACATAAACTTGTTTCCGATAGTCTATATTTAGCGGTGACGGCACCCACCGTAACCGACTGTGTTTTACTTTATTTAAAATTCTCACTTTTTAGTGACGCAAGAGAAAATAATAGAACCACAAAACTGTTACACTAGTTTAATAATTGCACAGTAACGAGCCATAATGTTTTAAAAGATAGAAAACTGGAGTGGCGGGCGCAAAGACAGTGTATCAGTTTAATAAAGACAAAAAAGAAATTTAAAAGATTAGTTAACTTGGTTTGGTAAGCAGGGTCGTAAGGGATCATCCAAAATATATCCCGTCATCCCTCTAGTTACTTTATATGCAACTGATAGAGGGCGTTGCTATACAACTGGTAGATAACGTTTGTTGTAGCTTTTATCAGGTAGGTAATAGATGTTTATAGTCCTGTCTGAGCCGAGATGATAGTGATGACAATGTGAAAGTAAGGGGTAAGAAATAGTTTTATCACAAGGTGATCGTGTAAGAGAAAGGACAGTCTCTGGATAGAATAATTTATCACACGACAAGAAGTGATGAAGTGCTTAAACCGTTGGGGAGCGGGTTGAAGACCGGAACTGTAAGTATTTACCAAGGGGAAGTATTTTTTTTTTTGACAAGGGGGAGAAATTTAATTGGCAAGGGGTGAAATTTTTTTGACAATAGGAAGAAGTTTAATTACCAAGAGGGCGAATTTTTTTTTGACAAGGGGCAGTATTTTTTGGCAAGGGGAAGTATTTTTTTAACAAAGGGGCGAAATTTCTTTGCCAAGGGGGAGAAATTTGATTGATAAGGGGGATATATTTTTTGACAAGGGGCAGTATTTTTTGACAAGGGAAGAGAAATTTTTTAAAGAAGTATTTGACGGTTGATCTATTTATCTATAGGTTGGACCCTTTGCGGAGGCCTGGGGAAAAATTTTGGGATCACAATACAAAAAACTAAGCAAGAAAGAAGTCTCACTACCTTCCATCTACCATGTCTGCGCCACCTCCTCGGTATTTCGTCGAAAGATAAACCACCAAGTGTTGAGGTGTTGTCACGTGCTGGATTTCAAAGTCTGTATAACCGGGTGAGACAGTGAAGTCTACGATGTGTTGAACATATTAAAAAATAAAAGTGAAACCTTAATTCGCTGTGATTCGAACACCCGAACACAGGAATATTTCTTTTATAAGTTTCTACTATTGATCGCTTGTCTTTTACCGTAGTGACGTGAACAGAAATTTACGATCGATGTTTTGTGCTGGCCATCGATCCGGTTTCTTTCTAGTGAGAGTACAAACAGGTGGGTGTTGGGGTTTCTTAAAATGTATGAAACTGGTCTCGACAATGATTCCGTTACAGACTGTAACACTAAGTACGTATCTAGTTGGTGATATAGTTTAGTCTGCCTGTGAGATATATCTCTACGGGTATGTTCAATAAATTGTATATTTGTTTTTGTTCAGCGTGGTCTTTCCCAATATTTTTTATGTTGGAGACTACGACTGTTTACGGCTTATTTTACATAACATTAACTGAACATTGTGGTAAGTAGATTTTATTACTCATGATTTAATATAAATAATAAAGAAAACTACCACGTGACCCAGCGCCTGTGTTAATATGTAGTTACATTCACCCAACAACGGAATTCCCTATCATATTATCACTAGCTATACACACAACACAACACAAAACCATCCCCATCATACCAACCCTTACTCATCTGCCTCTATAACAGGTATTAGTTTTAAAAATATATTTTCCTCTTTATTCTATAGGGGGTAGGAAAAAATGGGAATTCACTCAAGAGTGTTTATAAAAAGGCCTTTTTCTCAAGTCAAGTAGTAACATAGTTGCCTGAAGGTTTTGGAACAATCAATTTGTTATATTCATGTAAACGATAAAAAATCACAATTCCTTCCAATAAAAATGATAAAGTTACTTCTAAACCAGCTTGATGTTTGTAACCAGACTATGACACATCTACATAGATAACAAAGTTCTGGTGAGATCACTTTTTACGTAGTGTACCTAGACCTAAACTTTCATGAAACACACAAAAAGCTCATGTTATTGCTTACGAACACACAATTTTATAGAAATAATGCCTTAACAAAACTATGTAAAACCTTACAGATAACCGATAGTGACAGACTCTAGCAAATCAAGAAAGCTAACACTAAATATTTGTTCAACAGCCCGTTGAGTATCGATTAGTCTTCTGGGTATGTAACCATCTGTTACCACGAATCGTGTCTGAAAGCGTTTCACAACCTAGATTAAAGCCGCTCGTACACAATCGATTAGCTTTTCAATTAAGGAAGTAGTTGTTAGTGAGCAAATAAGGCTGACCACATTTCAAGCGATCTACAAGGTGCTTGATACTATTATTTTAGGTTGACATTTTGTGTTCTTTTAAACGAATTATATATTTATTACACTTAAAGAATCTTTGTTATCTATGCTGCCTAAAATATGGTATGTATAAATATCGTATGTATACATATTAATATCTGTCTAAACAATCACCTGCTACAACCCAACACACACACACAGACACATACACACCCATACCCACACATACCCACACACAGACAGACACCCACGCACCCACAAACACACACACACCCACCCATACCCACACATACCCACACACAGACACATAACCACGCACGCGAGTGTCCACAGACTGGCTATTTAGCGTATAACTGCTGTAACATCGTGTATATGTATACCTGTCTATATGTAAAATAAACAACACACACACTACCAGGACGCAAGTTCGATGGTAGAACTAGTACAGGTCTCTAACACTTCTCTCCCATATATACATATTGTATATACAACAATTAAAATACCGGCACACAAAAACCCATACCCCAACACACCCCACGCTTCGACAGCCCCACAAACTACACCACACTATACATCGTCACCTGCGCCTTGATTTTGATGAAGCACTATGTTCCACGGGGAGCTGAAGGGTATTGATGGCGATACGCTGAAAACTCTAATTATCAAAAATAGATTTCTGGATACTCAAACGTGTGGTTCTGATAACATGTAAAGCGACAAATTCATAAACTGACGATTTGTTGAATGAAATGAAGCAATGTGGGTCACATGTTAGCGCCTAAAATGCTAAGTGTTATAGATACTCTTAATTATTGCGAATTTACAAAGATAAGTATGCAGGTTTTTTTTTTGTTTCAACAGCGATGTTGTAAAACGGGGGTCGCTATTTTTTTGTTAATTAGCTTGATCCCGCTGTACTGATGCCATGTGAATTATCTGCAAGTGTGTTTTCATTACAAATCAATAACAAAAACTAAAAATTGAGTAAAAAGATTATTTAGACTCCAGTTTGCAAAAGAAAGTACGGCAGACATCTGAAAGTACGATGAAAACAACTGCAAATATGCTCAAGACATAAGTGCGTTCGAGACATCAGAAAGGGCACTGAAGACAAATTAAGGTACGTAAGAGACAACTGAAAGTACGATGAAGACAATTAAAAGTACAAGGAAGACAACTGAAATTACAATGAAAACAATTAAAAGTACATTTACGACAACTGAAAGTACGTTGAAGACAACTGAAAATACTCCGGGAAAAAAAATACACCGACGGCAAATGAAAGCACTCCGAAGACATCATAAAGTACGTTAAAGATAAGAACCATTGAGATTAAAACCAGATATCTAACTTTCCTTGGATAAGCTGTATCACAGTGAAAACTAGAAGAGACAGTAATAACAAGTTGAACTAATGGATAGGGAGATACAAAATCCTCCATCTACACATACGAACAACACGCAACGCCCTGTCTTACTTTTACATCAAGAGACAGCTCCATCTCGAAAACGTCACCACATCACCCCTCAACATCTAAACTCTCTGTATACAGCTACCTACAGACACACACATAGATACCTACAGGTATATGCACCAACACATAAACTACCTGGCCGACAAGGTCTTCCACTCTGTACAACAACCAAAAAACCATACAACACACAATACAACACACCTCTCTATTTTTTACGATGACGATGTGACAACTCCCCTTCCTCAAGGTCTGGCCTCCGGTTGTACCCGTGACATATTTATTATAAAAATATATCGTCTAACTGTTTGTATAACTGTTCGTATGTCTAAATATATCGTCTAACTGTTCGTCTAACTGTTCGTCTTCCTATTGTCTAAATATATCCTCTTCTTGTTATCTCAAGTCTAAATATATCGTCTTCCTATTATCTAAAAGTCTTCTTGTTATCTCAAGTCTTCCTATTGTCGTCTTCCTATTATCTAAAAGTCTTCTTGTTATCTCAAGTCTTCCTATTGTCTCAAGTCTAAATATATCGTCTTCTTGTTATCTCAAGTCTATAAATAACGTCTTCGTGTTATCTCAAGACTAACTAAAATTTTCCGTTATTATCGATTATATATATATATATATATATATATATATATATATATATATATATATATATATATATATATATATGTATGTATATATCTCTAAACAAACACACCCAACATCACACAACAATCCCCCTAATCTACACTCACCTGCTACATTACACCCATGACTCATCACCCCCAGCACACACAAAAAAGACTACCCTCGCTTCAAAAAACCCTCTTAGTAACATAATCCATCATTATCGATTTTTATATTTGTCGTCAATATCGCTTTTTTATATTTTTTATATATTGTATGTATATATGTATGTAATATGTCTAAATAACACACCAACACACATAACAAAACAATACCACGAATGAATAAATATATGTATATATAACTATATAGTCTAACTAAATATATGTAAATATATCGTCTAACTAAATATCCTCTACCTGTTGTAACATACATTTATTAACTAACCTCTTTGTTACCTATGTATATATGGCTATTTAGCGTATAACTGTTGTAACATCGTGTATATGTATACCTGTCTATATGTAAAATAAACAACACACACACACACTACCGGGACGCAAGTTCGATGGTGGAACTAGTACAGGTCTCTAACACTTCACTCCCATATATACATATTGTATATACAACAATTAAAATACCCGCACACAAAAACCCATACCCCAACACACCCCACGATTCGACAGCCCCACAAACTACAGCACACAATTAAGATACCTACAACCAAACACACTACCGGTACAATACATCACACAAAAATCAGCCCCTAACCTACACACCACTATACGACCTCACCCACACCACTACAAAAGAATACACAACCCCCCCCCCCCCACACTCGGTTCAAACACCCCTTAGTAACCTAAACCACCGTTATTGCACCACAAACAAAACCTCGCTTCACAAACCCTTAGTAACCTACTAAGCCGCCATTATCGATTAAAAAAAAATATATATATATTGTCTAAGTATGTTGTATAAACAACATGCCATCATCGAACAAATTTATTGCTATATAACAAGTCATACGTCTGATCGTCAGAGGAAGTCACCCTGGTTAAAATATATCGCTATATAAAAGTCATGCGCCTCCTCATGAGAACGCCTCCTCCTGAAATCGATCGAGTATTTTGCTATATAAAAGTTATGCGCCTCCTCTTGCACCTGGGGATTTTCCTTATATAAAAGTCATCCCGCCATCTTGTACCCCAATCGCTCCTCCATCCCACCTCCAGAATATATCGTCTTCCTATTATCTCAAAGTCTTCTTGTTATCTATAAATATATCCTCTTCCTATTATCTAAAAATAAACACTAATATATTACTATATAAAAGTCATGCTCCTCCTGCAGCGCGCCTGCACATTTTCCTTATATAAAAAGTCATCCCGCCATCTTGCCCCTGCATCACTCCTGCAGAATTAATATATGTCTATAAATAACGTCTTCTTGTTATCTAAACATATCTCTATATAAAAAGTCATGGGCCTCCTCCTCTCCTCCTCCTCAATTCCTTATATAAAAAATCACCCCGCCATCTTGCGCCATATACCCCCTTCTTGTTATCTCAAGTCCGCCATCTTGCCCCTGCACATTTTCCCTATATAAAAAGTCATCCCGCCATTTTGCGCCTGCAGCGCGCCTGCACATTTTCCTTATATAAAAAGTCATCCCGCCATCTTGCCCCTGCATCACTCCTGCAGAATTAATATATGTCTATAAATAACGTCTTCTTGTTATCTAAACATATCTCTATATAAAAAGTCATGGGCCTCCTCCTCTCCTCCTCCTCAATTCCTTATATAAAAAATCACCCCGCCATCTTGCGCCATATACCCCCTTCTTGTTATCTCAAGTCCGCCATCTTGCCCCTGCACATTTTCCCTATATAAAAAGTCATCCAGCCATTTTGCGCCTGCAGCGCGCCTGCACATTTTCCTTATATAAAAAGTCATCCCGCCATCTTGCCCCTGCATCACTCCTGCAGAATTAATATATGTCTATAAATAACGTCTTCTTGTTATCTAAACATATCTCTATATAAAAAGTCATGGGCCTCCTCCTCTCCTCCTCCTCAATTCCTTATATAAAAAATCACCCCGCCATCTTGCGCCATATAACCCCTTCTTGTTATCTCAAGTCCGCCATCTTGTCCCTGCACATTTTCCCTATATAAAAAGTCATCCCGTCATCTTGCCCCTGCCTCACTCCTGTAGAATTAATATATGTCTATAAATAACGTCTTCTTGTTATCTAAAAATAAACACTAATATATTACTATATAAAAAGTCATCTGCTCCTGAGCTCCGCCGGGGCTCCTCCTGATTTTCCTTATATAACACGTCATCCCGCCATCTTGCGCCATATACCCCCTTCTTGTTATCGTTATCTTGTTTGTCTAAATGTATCGTCTAACTATTGTCTAAATATATCCTTGTTATCTAAAACAACAACACCATTATCTAAATATATCTCTATATAAAAAGTCCTCCTCCTCTTCAGTCTAAATATATCCTTGTTATCTCAAGTCCGCCATCTTGCCTGCGCTCCACCACATTTCCCTTATATAAAAGTCATGCGCTCCACCAGCGTGCCGCCATTTTTTGCTATATAAAAGTCATGCGCTCCACCAGCGCTCCACCATGGCCCCACCAGAATCCGCCTCGTTTCCTACATTCCCGACGGCTGTCACCTCAGGGGCGCATACCCATAGTCAGTTATGACTGAAGGGGCTATTATTATTATATTATTATTTGCAGGAAGCCTACGTTAAATTATCAATGCGCTCTTGTAGCGATAGTTAAGTAGCAATATACTTTACATTATGAGTTTGCCAGACCTAAGCGCAACCTAATATTAGTCTCATCTTAAAGATATGCTTGAGGTAGCAGTAGTCTTATTTCTGTTTCTTGTCAGGAACTATGCGAGCCACAAACCACGATTACAATTAAATAATTTAAAGATTATATATATGATTGTCAACAAGTTTTCTTAATGTGTATATTGCTTTGAGGATCTATCCGCCGATAACTGGATCAAGTTCGGAAGCAGAAAGATCACTATCTAAATTTAAACAAATGAAGAACTATAGGCGCTTAACTATGAGCCAAGATATCCTCTCGTCTTTCCCTCTTCTGTGCATTGAGAACATTATTAATCGTAGCTCTTCTGTGCATTAAGAAAATTATTAATCGTGTTATATGACTTAGGATATGCTCATTCTCCCCCCCCCCCCTTCTCCCCCCCCCGCGCTTCCCCCCCCCCCCCCCCCCAGCACTCCCCCCCCACCCCCCCCCCAAAAAAAAGACACTTTCTTGGGAAATTTTATAAGTAGCTTAGATATTGTGGAATTATTTTTTTCGTTTTCTTCTTTCTTTGATCCTTAGCCATTGACCGACAAAGCAGTCAGTGGCCATCACGCCTAGTGGCGTCTTGTAGGGCAACGACAAAATGATTCCACCTTGCTCGGTCGGTGGCCATCCTTCGTACAGTGCTCCAACTCTGGTTCATTCTTTGCATCTCAGCCTTCACAGTCCTCCGCCAGGTTGTTTTTGGTCGGCCTCTCTTTCGTTTTCCTTCAGGGGTCCAAAGCATAGCTGTTCTTGTGATGGCATCGGGGTCTCTTCTGAGGACATGACCAACCCAGCTCCAGCGTCTGCCAGCTATGATGGTGTGCATGTCCTCTTGCTTGCTCCGAGTAAGCAGATCTTGGTTGGTGATGGTATTCGGCCAAAAGATTCGGTGAATTTTTCTTAGGCAAGCTGTGTGAAAAGAGGACAATTTCGACATTTCCTTCTCTGTAACTCTCCAGCGGTCCGCACCATAGAGAAGCACTGAAAGCACACAGCTCTGATATAATCTTAATTTTGTGCTTGTGCTGTATTGTGAGGACTTCCAGATGTTGTTTAGGCTAAAAAAGGCTGTTCTTGCCTTATTCATTCTGATGTTGATGTCTTTGCCTGCCCCACCGTCTGGTGTTACAATGCATCCTAGGTATGTGAAGGTGTCTGTCTGTACCAGTTGCTGATTCCTTACTGATATGGGCTCAGGGTTGCTCACATTGAGTGTCATGACCTCTGTCTTCTTTAGGATGATGTTCAAGCGAACCTGCTGGCTAAACTTATTTAGTCTATCCGTTTTTTCCTGGATGTGTTGATGTGAATGTGCTAGTAGTACAATGTCATCTGCATATTCCAGATCTTCCAATGTAGAAAATGTAGTCCATCTTATTCCTCTTGGACTGCCCTCTGTTGTCTGGCGCATCACCCAGTCTATGACTGTTAAAAATAGAGTGGTTGATAAGGGGCATCCCTGTCGTACTCCTGTCTTCACCTCAAAGGTTAGGTTGCTCTGCCCAACACTACACGTAAAGTTTGCATAGAGGCTTTTTATGATTGACACTATGCAGCTTGGAATTCCATAAGCACTCAGTATTTTCCATAAACTGTCCCAATGTATGCTGTCAAAGCCTTTTCAAAATCAACGAAATTGATGTACAGGTGTCTTTGCCATTCTGAGCACTGCTCTATAATGTTCCTGAGAGTGAATATATGATCTACACATCTTCTGTTCTTTCTAAATCCTGCTTGTTCTTTCCTCAGTTTGTGGTCTACTGCTTTTGAAATTCTCTGTATAATTATCCTGCCTAGTAATTTGCTGGGAACTGAGAGAAGAGTAATTCCTCTCCAATTATTGCAGTCCGCAAGATCTCCCTTCTTGGGCAATTTGACAATTATTCCTTTGTTCCACTCTGATGGTGTTGTCCCTGTTTTGCAGACTTGTGCAAATAGTGGTTCTTATAGTTCTGCTGCTAGCTCAGGGTCTGTCTTAAATAGCTCTGCATTTAAGTTATCATGGCCAGGAGCTTTTCCATTCTTTAATTTTTTTTTAATTTTTTTTTAATGAATTATGTTTTTATTAAGCATAATTTCGAAGTTTTATTTCCATCATTTTTCTATCGCACAGTATGTTTATACTATTTATTTACTTTAAAGAAAATCTTCTGAATGTTATAATTTTTTCACTTCTTTGGCAGTCCTTTAAAATGTCGTAGGCCATAGACGTCGTACTTAGCCGGAAATCCGGCTCTGATATAATTAATTAAATTTGTAAGTGCTCGAATTTTTAATTATAATATTTTCAAACCATGAAATATGCCATGTTGTTTTTCTGTTCTAAAATTATGAACTACCGCGCCCTAGAAAAAAACATTTTTATTTTATTCTTGCAAGAGAATGCAGTAGCAGAGGCTCGTTAAAGAAGTTAATGATTTTTTATGCGGGTTTAGGTTTTTTTCGTGAAGTAAAGTAACTGTTTAAGTCCAATGTTATTACATACCAGTGTCATATAACACAATAAGCTATAACTTGTTGTTATGATTAAAATTCATAACGATTGTGCCGATATCATCAGTGTCGTAATTTTTATCTGAGAGAGTTCTGATGGATATTGGTCCCTTTAGAGTGTAGAATGATAGTGAAGGCTCTGTGAGAATAAGGATTTAGGAAAGTGAGGTAGTAGATTCACAAGTGCTGGGAAGAGTAAGGACAGTCTCTTATTACGACAATATTTGTCTCTCAAAACTATTCCTACCACTCTTCTGAACAAACAATTGTTTGTCAGTTCCAGTCGTTCAGGCGCACACACCGATTTGGTGATTTTGACGCACAGCGTACATGAATCACAACTACGATAACAAATGTGGGGGATGTTTGGGTTTTGGGCCAGCCGACTCCAATGCTAATAAAGTTTTTTATACTTTTATTATCATAAAATCAAGTCACAAATAATTATCAATTTACAGTCAGAAATCATAGGTTACACAATACAAAAATGACAAGGGGGGGGGGGGGGGGGGGGGGGGTTTGGGGAGAAGTATCCACTACACCTTTTCCCGCTTGTATTTACTAACAGAAAAGACCCGGTCCCAAAGTCGAGGAGGGGGGGGGGGGGGTGGTGATCATAGATAGGCAATTTAACCCAATGGTAAATTTATTACTCTGAGTCAAGGGGGTTACAGTAATAAGGGGTAAAGGAAAAGCTAGGGGTCTCAAATGTTTTCCTTTAATCAACCAATTTCTTCGGGAGGGGGAAATGCACACAGTTAAATAATCCCGCTAGGAGAAATCCCGTCCAATTAATACAGTACACCTTAATACTAGGTTGAACTAATTATAAGGGTAAAAGATTAAATCTCCTTTCATTAAAAAAAAAAACACGATTGGCTGGCCAGCACACAGTCACACACACAGACTTACCAAATGGTGAATTCTGGCACTTTGTAGAAATTTTTACAACAGCAGATAATACCCCAGAACAATGGAAATTGTCTTCTTATTTCTTCTGTGTCAGGCCCCAGATTTAACGAGGTGGGCTGGTAGCTAATAGTCTCAAAAAATCGCCAGACGGTGAAGCGTAAAGGCTACTGTTGGTTTTTAGATAAAAGTTCCTAATGAATGGCAGAGGTACTTGGCTAGGTGTGAGGTATGGTGTGGTTTCTAAGACGGGCACAGCTGGTGGAGATACCTTTCTTTTTCCGTAATGTCACAAACTACAAAACACTGAGGTAAGTTCTTCAGGATTATGCTTGACAGACAGTGTCAGTGAAATCTATGTTCTTCTTCACAAATAGAGCAGTGAGTAAAATATTGCTGCTGGCGACTGTTATTCCTCCAGTTTGATAACTATAAAACGACTTTATGAATTGGTATTTTAAAACAGTCTTTGGGTGTGCTTTGTTTCTGTATTCTTCAGATAGCTGAATCCCAACAGGATCGCCACAAAAATTAAATTTCAAATATGTTCATAAGTCACTGGAGTAATCGAACTGAGTTGGCAGGACACAGTGTATAATTAATTAATTGCTGGGATGCAAGGTCGAAAGATCAGTTCTGTATAGAAGATAGAACATGAAATGCAATAAAATCATATTAAGATTTAACGCGCGATACATTTACAGTTTGACTATATTCTGCATTCGCGTCTTTAATTAATAAATCAAGAAAAAAACTCTCCGTGAGGTTAATAGTTAAATCCACATCTATTTATACAGAACTAAACTGTATTTAAATTATAATTCCCTTAATCGGCTGCTCAGTTAATTTACGCGGCTATTGTATTAGGAAATAAACGTATAGATGTAGCATTTAGTTTGCACTAGAGCTTTGAAAATGGGTTTATTTAATAAGTTTAAATTTACACCACAATCCAGAGAAATAAAAAAGAAATAACTAGACCACTGATCACTCGAAGCTAAAGTATAAATTACAGTCTGCACAGAAAAGAATTACACTCCAATAGCCAACAATTTAGATGAAATCTAGCAGGAATTTAACTATATGCTAGTGAATCTTAGAATTCTGTCAGTACGAATGATAAAGTTGCCCTTTTCAGATTCTGTATATATCTATGAGGAATGCAAGATAAATGATACGTGTGAAAATCTCGCGCCTCTTCAGATCCCAGGGAAAGTCAAAGTTATTTAGCCGCCATGCTAACCGCGATGGCCCGACTGGCTTCCGATCTTCGTTTGTCTCAGGCTGCTCGCACGAGGATGTGAAATTTCTGCGAGACTAGCCTCGTTCGCGGTGAGTTTCCTGATTCCTCAGATCGTATCCGCTACGCTGAGCGTTCCGTCTTTCGGGCAAGTCTGCCGGTTGCCATAGAGGTGCAAAGTCTGCAAGAAGCTTTCAATTGACCGCTCGTGTCCATCTTGCGAACGGTTCAGTGTTCGCAAGGAGATGCTAAATTTCTGCTTCTCTGTTCTGGGGATCGTCTTTGACTACTTTGATCATAGCCGCTACTCTTCGTTGATGAAAAGTTACAACAATACTGATGTTCAGGGGTTCTAATGTTATGAAAAGCTAAAGTCCCTTTAATCATCCATCAAATCAGGGAAAATTCACTTGTCACTCTAGACGTACGTCCCAATTAGGTACCTCGACAAGGCTCCTTGTTTGTTTATTTTATACTGAGTCACTTATTAATGCATTAAGTGACGTCATGCTTCTATGGTGATTTTGGCAGACGTAAAACTAAGAACGCAGAAGTGCAGAGATCGTCTGCGGGGCCTTCTACGATTGTGTGTCATGGCGAGTGGACGCATGTGTTTGAGCTCCTGAAAATATATAATTAGTGTACATCCCTATGTTATTCCATCATTAGTACATCAAGATCTTCTGTGAGGTGTATCTAGTATCTTCATTTAAAGGTAGTATGGATTCTCAATGTCGAGTATGCATGGACATTAATAAATAATGTTGAAATTGAAATGACCTCTACACCTCACGGTAGAAGGGGAACGACTAAGTAAGTAAGTAAGAAATTGAAAAAACAGCGTTCTAGATATGAACACTGTACAGAGTTTTACCGACGACTGCATCTAATATGCCATTTACATGTTGAAATGAAATGTATCTGGAGCATAGTGAATAAATATGTATACTGTCCACGTCGTCCATTGTGGCTCAAGTAAGGTTGTTTGTTGTCGGCTGGTTGCGGGTTCTGATGTGTTTGTTACCCTAGATGTAAACTTGTCCTACAGGAACCATCCTGTCATATAATATTAACATTATTACAAAAAGACACGCAACAGCTGATAGATGGGGGCTCAAGCCGGAATACTGAACAAAATATTTTACAGTGATGTCTCATACATTTTTCAAGTCGGTGGACTACATTTTCTACATGTACAGAACATTTTTCAAGATGACGGTGTTAATCAGCTGCAAGATGGAATTCTAATCCTAACCCTGGTAAATACACTGTATTTGGATCGTCATTTTCTGAGGCGGAGGCTGATGCCAGGAGGATTTTTTGCATGAAATAGCAGATACGTAAATTTATTGATTCATGCGGTGTGATTGAGCTTTGCTTTTCTAGATGGGTTGATTTGTCAAAAATTGATAACACTTTTGATGGACTGGCTGACTTAATTTTTGATTTTCAATAGGTAATCCATTCTGGCCGTTATTTTCCGTTCTGGAAATGTTGAAAAAAAAAACGAATTTGTTTTTTTCAGGGAGAAATGGGTAATGTTAAGGATAAAATTAATATGTTATAATATGTTGCTACACGCTGGCATATATCCATTGATTTGAGGAGATATAGCTGTGTTGCGTGCTTTTTACATGGTGGGCAGTCTCTGGTCCTGCCAGTGTTAAAAGTCTACGCACCATTCTTGATATAGTTATATTAATTGTGCGTTCGATTTATTCACGCACGGGCGTGCACAATGCAGAGGGTGAGTTGCTCTTGGCGCACGGGTTACCTAGTTTAGAGGGGTATGACGTCAAGATCTTGAAAGGGCAAGTCGGACTTACTGTCCGTGTGTGTTGATATTTTATTCTTGACAATTCTGTGGAAGAATTGTTAATGGAGGATGGTTGGTCTTCAGGTAGAAGCCAACATCCATTTCGATACGTAAGTTTTTGAGCCCTCGTTTTATTAATATGTTTATGGTTAAGTGAAGTGGCTACTCATCGCTGGAGTCTAGCGGGAATCCATATTTGCTGGGTTTCTAGAATAGAACAGTGGAGTTCTTAGCCTCACTTAGATCTATCGTAGTGGAAATTCCTACGAGCGAAGAAGGTATTTGATCGTATTTTGAACATTATATTCCGTAATGCCAACGTCAAGGTCTTGGCATATTGCAGAGAGGTTAGCCAAAGGCAGTCTATAACCTATTTGTATTTTTGATGTATAACTGTATGGATCGTATCAACTGTGTAAAGTATTGTAATGAGGAAGTCTTGGGTTAAGACAAGTTTTGTATGGAAACGTCATTAATCAGTATGAAGCTATTTACTATGTCAGATGTCCTTGAGGAAGGTCAACGGACATTGCCTTAACGTCCCACAGATAGTAACATTTAGTGAACTCAAATCACTTGGGTAGAAAAGGACTTTATTTGTAATGGATCTGCAGGGATATATAAATATTACCAGGAATGTACATTGTATCAGAATATCACCACCATGCATAATTGTCGATCGTCCACATCAAAACAATGTGTCGTCTTGTTGAACGTCTTCTGTACCACGTAAATAAATTGTATGAACTTTTTTACCAACGAGTTGAGTACAGTCCAGTATTGGCCAATTTGCCTACCATTCGTTGGAGTTTGTTGACCAGCTCTTTTGTCATTTTTCAGTGAAACATTCGCGTCACGATGCTAGTACCCTGGTACACCTACCACTAGCTAACCAGTAACCTGAAAAGAGCTCAACAGTTTTTGGCGGCTGCGTGTGGTTTGAAATCATTTTGTTTCAAGGAAGAGACCGTTCCCAACGTTGTTTCAAGATAATCGATTGTACGGAGAACACCATATTCTTCAACACGACCATGAAATCAAATAACGGTTACCAGAATGTCAAGGTCAACAGGGAAATTCTGAGGATCAAGTTTTCAACAGTGAATGACTATATTGTTGGACCTCTAGTAGTACAACAAGGCTCAAACGTACATCACTTGTATGCGGGGAAATTTTTTTTACGGAACAAAAATCAGATAAGTGATAATATACTGATGTTTTGTACTTTCCACCGTTTTACGTTGAGCTGTTCTTTCACTCAGATATATGTCCACTAATATGTTATTTTTATGTTTCATGTTCTATGTTCTATGTTTATTGCGGGAGGTTGGGTAAGGCGACTTACTTCGGTAACATACCAGTTTCACCACAGGTCCGTTGTAAGTGTTCTTTAGGTTTATACTTGCAGACTTCCCATAGTGGAATGTTCCTACACCTGTGTGTAGAAGGATTTTAAGTCCACTGTGTCTGGTTGTCTGTGACAACTGACTGTTTAGCTGTTCCGTCAAGTTTTTAATTGGTGTTTTCGTATTCAGTTTTTATCCGTACCTGATTTTTATAATGTTTATTGTTTGTAACCTACGTCCTTCTCAATCTTACTATCGTTTACTTTTGTTTACACCCTTATGTTTATACACTGTCTTGTCCATTGTCTTGTCACTTTACCATTCGCAGATGTCATCGTAATTCTTTACGACATCCTATTTTAGTTTCACATTTTTTATTTTATTTGATTTTTGCGATTGTTTTCACTTGTCCTTGATTATTTTGTCCTGTCGGTATTGTTTCTATTGTCTATCACGTTTTTGCTTTCATAACATTTCATTAAATAAATTACTTTATTGAATATTAATATATTTGACAATTATATAATAATGTTTAACCGTTCTAGGACAGGAACGAAGGCCACTTAGTATAATAACAAGGATAATTAATCTACATTAATTAATTATCAGTTAAGAAAGTAAGAGTATTGTGACTACTTATAAACCATAATGAATTCACTAGATTACTTTATTAAACAAGCGAAAGCTCTTCAGATGGCTCCTGATGAGGCAAAAGCATTCGCACTTTCAGAATATAGAAAAGCTCAAGAAATAGAAGCTGAACAGAGAAAATTGGAAGCTCAAAGATTAGAAGCTGAAAAATTAAGATTAGAAAATTTACAATTTGAGGCTGAAGAAAATGAGAAAAAAATGAAATTAGCGTCTGAATTGGAAGAGAAACGATTTCAGCGTGAGGCAGAACAGAAAAGATTGGAAGCTGAAGAAAAATTTAGATTTGAAGCTGCAGAAAAAGAAAGGCTACTTCAAACTGAAATAGAAAATAAGCAATTTGAAGCTGCAGAAAAAGAAAGGCTACTTAGAATTGAAATGGAAAATAATCAAAGAGAAATGGAAGAAAGGAAATTTATAGCTCAGGAAAATGCAAAGAAATTTCAACTTGAAGCTGAGGAAAATGAAAGGAAACGACAGCATGATCTGAAATTAGCAGAAGTAGAATATGATAGAATTAGATTAACTCAGGAAGCTAATTCTCAGAGAACTTTCGAAGGCCAATCTTCATCCAGACATGATAATTTTAAGGAAGTTCACCTAAAATTACCTAAATTTAATCTCCCGTCTGACGACGTAATATTCTTTTTAGATATATTTGAGGCCACTTGGTAATTTGGTAATTTTTATAAGGGGAAGCAATTTCAAAAATCAGCTCCATTTAATGTTTCTTAGAACCAATCTCATAGATCGCGAGATTTTGGTAACAATAATTTTAAATATAATCAAGGAAATTATAATAAACAAAACTGGCGATCAAAATCTCAGGTTCTACAAAATAGACAATGTTCTTGGAATAAATCATTTAGCCAAAATCACAACAGTAATGACAATAATTGGCGTACTCATTCAGATTTTAACTCAAGCAAAAATTGTAATTTTAGCAATTTTAATGCCAATAATCAGAATCGATCGCGACGAAGAGATAGATCTTCGAGCAATACACGTAGACATTCTAATGTCGCTTTAAGTGATTGTCGTGAAACATTCTAAATCCACATATCTAAATTAAAAGGTAAATGTAAAGCCTAACGATTTAATTCAATAAAAGGAAAAAGGAATGGTAAAAGAACAGTGCTGTCACCATGGCGTACAAAAATCCCCCTTTTTCTACTTCGTCTGCAAAATTGTAACGCTTTCACGTTTGATAGTAAAGCCTACAGCAGCATATACGCCTTTCTAAAAATAAAACGTGTACTGTATTTCTTAGAAAAACCTTGAGATACGCACACTGCTTAATGACCTAGATAAAATACTATCATTAATGTCATTATATACACTGCGTAATGAAAAGACAGAAGGACTTAGGATAGAGAGAGAGAAAGAGGTACTGAGGAACGTATGCAACACTAACACGCAGTCTCGCGATATAAATTAATGCCACCCCCAACGCGAAAGGCATGAAGCACTAATTTTTTTCAAATAGACAGTGATAAAAAACACTACTAATACACGGTTAGGTTTTGAAAACATGTTTAATGCTTATTAGGAAACATGACATTCTACTGTTTTATGTCTGAAATCCTGACATTAGTCTGACAGTACAGAAGACACCCCATAGTATGGAAGTGAGGAGGTGGTAACAACACGACTATCCTAGAAGAAAATACATATTTTGAACGAAGCCACTTGGCCCCATTAATTTTATATATTTGGGTTCCTTAGGACTTGCTGACAAAGAATATGTTAAGTGTTACGCAAATAGTCTAATAATTAACAAATTATAGCCATAATACTAGAGTGAGGGTGTCAGACAGCACCAGATCATATTTGCTCAGAGGCATGTTTTAAAACCACTATTTTACGGGAAATAGGCCAACAAGTTAAATGCGATTTGATTGGCTAGAATAATATGTAAGGCTAAACATGATTAGTCGATTGCAAATACTATTTTTGGTTGTTAATAGAAACGATAGAAAGAGTACATTTTTTTTCAAATGCTTTTGTAAACATGGTCCCATTGGCTAGACCATTTGATATAGTCAATTAGGAGCGTCAGTTCAGTGCCACTTTTTGAAAATTCAATTTGTAAAAGCAAGTGCGTTGAGATCCAGCTCATATTTTTCTAAATAAAAGCCTGGGACAGAGGCAGATCGGAATTGTGCCATAATTCATCGCCAGTCAACGTATTTGTTTATTATTTCCATGAATTGTGGTAAGCTAGCCCTATTTGATATCTTTTTGATGAAAATTGAATGTGAATTGATAATGTATGTCTGTATGTGTGTGGTTCAGTAATAACCAAAAGGCAAAACCTAGATATTGCTCCAACATGAACAAAACTTGTCGCAGAGGAGTGAAACTGCATGGGATTGCCAAATAGTACTATGACACCTATCTTATTGAATAGAAGGAAATAATGCTGGAATTGCAGAGGCCTTGTAACCATTGGGGAGAGGAATACTGGTGTATATTGTTCATTAGAAGCTAACAGTTGGCCTACCGCACTGAACTCTGTGTTTGTTATGTATTGTGTTTCAGTGTGGAAATAGATTATAAATTAGTTCTGAAGTAGGAGGTACGACCTTCTTGTTTCAGGGACCGTGGTATTAACATATTGAAGCAGCACCTGGTCTGAGTTTTGCTGAATCCAGAGGCTGGCAGCATACTCCTTGGTCAAGATAGCGACCAGTATTGTTTCTCAAGGAAACGGTGAAGCAAGCGAGCAGTGGAGACTGTTTCCTGCCGCCCTCACAGAAGATAAGATTCGTTGGCCAGAGCAGCTCAATCTTATGTACCCCCCTCTAAAATTGACAGTATATTAAATAAAGAGGGACAAGTAATTGTTTCAAATGACAGGAACTGTGAATTTTTCCAATACTATTTCCACCAGAAACAGACACTTGAAGTCATGATGACTAACAACCACCTAGCTTGAAAAAGCCAGTATTACCTCATAGTACTACATCACAACTTACACACATATTGTAATAATAATAATATATGTCAATACAACGATCATATTTATAAATAGTGTACATACAACTTGTAATTACATTTGATTGTGATTCCTGGTTCACTTTGTAGTTGAATCAGGATATCTATTATTGAAAGAAATTAATACATATTTTTAAAGTTAAACTTGACTTATTAAGATAGTCTTATAGAGTGTTTTATGTGTGTGAGGGTCACAGTGTTGTAAAGTATTGTTGATTTTAATTAAAGTATTTATCTGTCTGTTGTTGTTGTGACTTACACTTCATCATTATCATAACCCTAGACATTCAACGTAGTCATTACAATATTCCAGAATAAGCCTGACAGGTATAAATGTGTAGCAAGTAAGGTTATCTGTAATACACCACACTTATTAGATACAGATACCTTCACAGCTGATCTCAGTCAGTACACTAAGTCCCCTATAAATATTTATACCATCCCACTTTACCACAGTGATACACAGGCTAACAGTGAACAGGGTAAAGATGCTGATACTTATAATGCCATGTCTTGTTCTCTTGATTTTAATCAGGTAAAAGCTTGTCCAGAATGCTCGACTCTTTTCCAGCCCAGGGCGATCACGACACTGCGTTGCGGACATATTTTGCCGAGTTTACCTGCGGTCTGCACGGCCACTTCTGTGTCAGTACATCAGGGACAGGGTTCTCTTAAGTTTAACAGAGGATATGTAAATTCCATTCCTTGTTTTATTCTTTATGATTCAGGCTGCAGTACTGTTGGAGTGCGGGCTTCGCTGATCCACCCATCGTGCGTTACCGGCAATACTGTGAAGTGTGTCACTTTTGGAGGCACTGTGGAAACATTTCCCACAACTATTATTGATTTAAAAACTCCTTTCTTTTCAGGAAAGATCCACGCCTGTCTCCTTCCAAATCCAATGTGTGATGTCATCCTGGGTCGCATACATGGTATAACAGAGTGTACCCCTCAGCAAATTACTGCATGGAAAGAGCGACATATTCAGGCTGCAAATGCAGTAGTGACCAGAGCGCAAGCTACTGTTATGTCGCATGATACACCTGCTGAACCTACAGTTCATACCACTTGTGATGACGATGCTCCTATTTCACGGGAGTTGTTTGCGACGTTACAAAAGAATGATGATTCTTTAAAAAAAAATTTCAGTATGTGAACAAAAAGAATACCAGCAACAAACTTGCAAAATCTAGACATGACTTTATTCTTAAAAATGGGATTTTAGTTAGATTGATACGGGAAAAGGATTCATCTTTATGTTCTCAGATTCTAGTCCCGTCTTCTATGAGATCTCGGATTTTGCGACATGCTCACGACTCGCAATGCGCAGGCCATATGGATTTTTCGCGTACCAAATCCAGAGTGCTTTCTGCATTCTACTGGCCGGGCGTTCATAGAGATGTTACTCTCTATTGTCGTTCTTGTTTGATATGTCAGGAGGTTAAAGTACGGGATCCATTTCATGCGGCTCCTATTCAAGCTGCGGACATCCCGATTAGACCATTTGACAAAATGGCTATTGACATCATTGGTCCGATGCTACCATCTGCCAGAGGGCATACGCATATCCTTACTTGCATTGATATATGTACTCGTTGGCCTGAGGCCATCCCTCTGAAGAACACTTCATCTGCCAGTGTAGCAGAGGCGTTGATGTTGATCTTCTCACGCATAGGTTTTCCGCGGAAGATTTTATCGGATCATGGTGTCCAGTTCATTTCTGAATCCATGTCGCAAGTTATGAAGACATTAGGTATAGACAGATCTCTTAGTTCAATTTATCATGCCATGTCTAATGGGTTAATTGAGCGTCAAAATAGGACACTCAAGCAGTTATTGGGTAAGATGACTCAAGATCACCCTCAGGATTGGGACCGGGTCCTACCCGCTGCTCTCTTTGCGTATCGCGAAGTACAAAATCAAGCCACAGGTTTTTCTTCATTCCAGCTTGTTTTTGGCATGCAACCACGTGGACCGATGTCGTTAAACCACGACTTATTGGTTGAAGAGAATATTGAAGAGGAAACTCAATCCTCTTATGAATATGTGATCTCT
The DNA here is from genome assembly GCA_024509875.1 of Oreohelix idahoensis. Lineage (NCBI taxonomy): Eukaryota > Metazoa > Mollusca > Gastropoda > Stylommatophora > Oreohelicidae > Oreohelix > Oreohelix idahoensis. The sequence goes on along the minus strand of JAMPIV010008217.1, from coordinate 244,654 downwards.
TTGAGAAAGAGAATCATAGATGCTTGTAGACTAGCTACTGCATCATCCGAACAAGCCAAAGAAAAAGCTCGTCTATTTGCAAACAAGTATAGACGTCTTCGCCAGCTTCTCCCTGGTGACGAAGCTTTTGTCTTACTACCTGCTCATAACAATCGTCTATTAATTACTTGGAGAGGTCCTTTCAGGATCATCTCAAGAATATCCGATGTCGACTACATCGTTGATATTAATGGTAAACATAAAACCTTCCACATTAACATGTTGAAGGAGTATTACTCACGTCCTGATTATCTACAGTCAGTGTTCCAAGCAACTGACGATCCTACACCTCCTATTCAACACTACTCTAGTTTGTCAGTCATCCAAGAAGAAGAATCTTCTTTCGATGATGTACAACTGCCAATACCAGTTGTACCACTTCATTCCACTGAGAATTGGAATGATGTTACTATCTCATCTACTCTTTCGGCTGATCAACGTCAGCAAGTCTCTAATATTCTACACTCGTATGAGGATGTCCTCACTGACATCCCAGGTCATACGTCAGTTATCCAACATGATATTATTCTGACTGACGATACGCCTATTCGAGTTCGCCCATATCCTATCCCTTTACACTTTCGTGATAAGGTTGATAAGGAATTGGATGAGATGCTTCAATTAAATATAATTGAACCATCTTCATCACCATACTCTTCATCTATGGTGATCATTAGGAAGAAAGACAACAATATTCGTCTTTGCGTAGATTACAGGAAATTAAACAAAAATACAAAATTCGATGCGGAACCTTTACCTCTCTTAGAAGACTTATTGGTGAAATTAGCTCATTCGACATTCTTTTCGAAATTTGACCTCTCTAAGGGCTACTGGCAAGTGCCACTCACACCTAAAGCAAAGCCATTCACCGCTTTCTCGACACCACGGGGCCTATTCCAATGGAATTTTATGCCATTTGGATTAGTAAATGCGCCAGCTACCTTTGTACGCATGATGCGCCGCGTACTGTCTCATCGTCCCGATGTCATTACTTACATAGATGACATCTGTCTTTTTAGTAACTCATGGGATGAACATATTCAGGGATTAAAAGCTTTACTTTCTACTTTACGGGATTATAACTTAACAGCGAAACCTTCAAAGGCATTTGTCGGTTTTCATGACATCTCCTTTCTAGGTCATCGTATAGGTCATGGTTTGATGTATACAGAGGACAGTAATGTCTCTAAGATTTTAAACATCTCAGCACCTAAGACAAAAAAAAACAAGTCAGTTCTATTCTAAGTTCATTCCTCATTTGTCGACTATAACTGCTCCTTTTTCTTCGTTACTGAGAAAAGGGACAGCTAACGTAATCCAATGGTCTAACGAACATCAAATCGCGTTAGATTCTATTTTAAAAAAATTTTCAAATGCTCCTGTTTTAAGGTTGGCTAACAAAGATCTCACCTTTATTCTTCGTAGTGACGCATCTTCTTACGCCATTGCTGCAGTGTTGATGCAAGAATATACAGGCACCTTGTTTCCAGTCATGTACGTTTCGAGAAAATTGACGACGAGCGAAATGAAATACTCCGTTCTTGACAAGGAATTGCTTGCTTTAGTCTGGTCAATCACAAAACTGGAACGTTATTTATTGGGCTCACACTTTGTAGTGGAAACTGATAAAAAAGCTCTTACAGCACTGAACACTAAGGACGTTAAATCTTCAAAGTCCACAAGATACGCGATAGCTCTCCAGCCATATAGCTTTGAAATTCGTTCAATTCCTGGAGTGAATAATGTGTTTGCTGACTGTTTGTCAAGATGCCCAAGCGAACTTGTCGAACCTAAACCACTTCCAGATGTTGAAACGTCCTCACAGATAATCGGTCAGATATAATATGAAGAACTTTGTACGGTATAATTTGTTTAACCTCTCTACATACTTTGTAGGGAACTGAATTATTCGTACCAACATAAGTTCCAGGATATACTTAATGTTTTGGATTATAACATAACTTCTTGTGTAGTAACATTTTATTAGTACGGAAACATTGTTAATAGTGATAAATAGATAGTCAATATTCTTATGGAACATATTATACTACATATTGTGTTAGAGAATATCTTTTCATCTTGAATGGAACTGTAAGCACATATTCTCGTCATTTATTAATTAGTCTTAGTGGAACAGTAACACTGAGTAAAATTGTTATTACTTAAATAAATTAGTAATTAGTGATTTATTTGTAATTAAGAACTATATTAATTAGAAGGAATCAATTTAAGCTACTTCGGTAATTGTAGAGTGCACATTAACTAACTTTAATAGTTGTAAGTGTCTCTTTGTACTTATAGTTACTTCTCATGGTACATGATCTTTCAACTTTTAGATAACTAGTCCACCTTACTAATGTTAGAAACATTAAGGGTGTTGCTTTCTTGGCATGTTTAATTATGCTTTGTTTCACTTTGCATGTTTTATTTTCATTTTTCTGTTCTTTGATTCCCTTGTCATTGATTACCATCATCGTTGTTTTTCATTTTTCATTTGAAATCATATGTTTCTGGTTTTCTGAAAATTTAGTTAAATGTTTTTATCATCCTTTTGGTTTTCATTTCCAACTTTCTTTTACTTTGAATTTCACCACATCGTTCCAAAGAAGGTCGATTGTGGATGTGTGCTTTAATGCATACTTTCATTTAGTTATATTGATTTCCATTTAATATTCTTTTTCTTAATATTGTATAACATTATGACTTTGATTTATGTTCATAGATGTCGATGTAGTTTTGACTCACCTCTCTTGGGGACTTAGTTAAAAAAAATTAATATAAATAATTTTTTTTAAGGGCCGGTGATAAGGAATCTGTTGCGTGCTTTTTACGTAGTGGGCAGTCTCTGGTCCTGCCAGTGTTAAAAGTCTACGCACCATTCTTGATATAGTTATATTAATTGTGCGTTCGATTTATTCACGCACGGGCGTGCACAATGCAGAGGGTGAGTTGCTCTTGGCGCACGGGTTACCTAGTTTAGAGGGGTATGACGTCAGGATCTTGAAAGGGCAAGTCGGACTTACTGTCCGTGTGTGTTGATATTTTATTCTTTACAATTCTGTGGAAGAATTGTTAATGGAGGATGGTTGGTCTTCAGGTAGAAGCCAACATCCATTTCGATACGTAAGTTTTTAAGCCCTCGTTTTATTTTAATATGTTTATGGTTAAGTGAAGTGGCTACTCATCGCTGGAGTCTAGCGGGAATCCATATTTGCTGGGTTTCTAGAATGGAACAGTGGAGTTCTTAGCCTCACTTAGATCTATCGTAGTGGAAATTCCTACGAGCGAAGAAGGTATTTGATCGTATTTTGAACATTATATTCCGTAATGTCAACGTCAAGGTCTTGGCATATTGCAGAGAGGTTAGCCAAAGGCAGTCTATAACCTATTTGTATTTTTGATGTATAACTGTATAGATCTTATCAACTGTGTAAAGTATTGTAATGAGGAAGTCTTGGATTAAGACAAGTTTTGTATGGAAACGTTATTCACCAGTATGAAGCTATTTACTATGTCAGATGTCCTTGAGGAAGGTCAACGGACATTGCCTTAACGTCCCACAGATAGTAACATTTAGTGAACTCAAATCACTTGGGTAGAAAAGGACTTTATTTGTAATGGATCTGCAGGGATATATAAATATTACCAGGAATGTACATTGTATCAGAATATCACCACCATGCATAATTGTCGATCGTCCACATCAAAACAATGTGTCGTCTCGTTGAACGTCTTCTGTACCACGTAAATAAATTGTATGAACTTTTTTACCAACGAGTTGAGTACAGTCCAGTATTGGCCAATTTGCCTACCATTCGTTGGAGTTTGTTGACCAGCTCTTTTGTCATTTTTCATTGAAACATTCGCGTCACGATGCTAGTACCCTGGTACACCTACCACTAGCTAACCAGTAACCTGAAAAGAGCTCAACAAGCTGTCTGTAGTGAAAGTCATTTTTTATGTACGATTTTTCACTTATATTGAACGCCGCATATTTTGCTACGTCACAGGTCACTAATGACGTAATGTATCACGTGTTTTGGATTCTAACGGTCAACCGTCTTGGCCTTTTGTATTTTTGAAGTCTTCCAGCAGCGTTGCCACTCACGTTCTAGAGATAAACCCAGATGTTCTTCTTAAAAAAACCCAGAAATACCCAGATTATTTTATGCCTCAAATACACGGGATAGACGATGCTTACATAATCTTTTATGTGCATCTTTAGCACAAATAATCTGTGTGCTACCAATGTTTATATATTTCTTCATTTTTTTTTATTACCAAAAATTCACAATTACATAAAAATGATTTTAATAACACCCCAATATATGAACTCTTGAAAATGAGATATTTTAACAATAACATACTTACAGTAGTTACATTAACAAAATGTTCCTCAAATCAAATATAAAATGTTAGTTGTAACTTGTTACTGATGAAAAATGTCACTTGTCAGAGACTCGGCATCCATGTCGACAACTTCTCCGTCGTCAAGATCATATGCATGAATTGACAACGTGGAATCTTGATTGTGAAGTTCCAAAATCTTTGCATATCTCTGCCGACAACGTCCTTCACGCACATCTTCAACCACGCTTTTACTAGGATTAATCTTATGACAAACTCCATCTTTGGCAACTGCTTGCTTGGCTAGTATTCGATTGGAAACTGTTTCACACAAAAGCTTGTTGGTTTGTTTAGTTTTAACTAAGTTAACCTTCAAAAACACTCTTTCGACGCATGCTGAGGAGTGAGGTAGTGCCATAAGCGTGCACATGAGGTCAGCGAAAACATCAAATTTCTTCTGGTTATTAACATCTGTTACTTGTTGCAGTCCCAGCCAGAATGCGGGCGGATCCTCATCCACTAGATATCCAAGATCTTTTCGGTACGATGCCAGTTCTCGCCATTGATCAGACAGACGATCAAGGCTGTCTTCTGAAACAACTGTTGGGAACTGCGCTGCTAATGGAATGACAGAAGGTTTGTTGATATCGAGAACTTGCTTTGAATCCAACAGCTGCATTTGCGCCAGAACACTGTTTTGTTCAAGTGGGAACCTGCTTCGTATTTGAGTACAAAGTTCAATCAGGTATGCCAATGCATCCTTGCGAAACTGGACTTCTTTATTTCGTAACGGTTGTCGGATTAACTGCGCTTCACATCGTCCACCCAGCTCAATGTAATTCAGTTTCTTGTGCACCTGTACATCCGAAGGATCAGTGTCGGCAAGAGTGCGATGCTCATGCTGCAATACTTCCTGCCTAATAAACATACTGAGAAGAAAACGATACTCGCTTGTTACACTCGTGTACACTTTGTGAATACGGAAGTTCTCGGACTGGAATTCCATGTTCATGACGTTAACTTTACCCAGTATGTAGCCGACAAATAGAAGCATGTGCTTCGTGCGAACAGTGTTCATCGTCTGCAGGATTTGCCCCGCACCGTCGACGTTGTCCACTGAAGCTTGGGATTGGAAGTACAAGTGCAGAGCATCCCATTGCTCAAGGATCCTCTCAATGGCTGCTTCACGGAACAGCCAGCGTGTTTCACACAGCTTCAATACTTTATGTTTCTGGGCCTGAACTACATCTTGTATTAACTGGAACTGGAGATTTCTTTTACTACTACGCGAAAAATAGAAGCAGACATTCTTTATGAAAATTTCAAGCCAAGATGGTAGGTGGTTGCTGGCAGCATTTGCACAAAGTGCAAATGAATGACAAACACAGCCGAGAACAAAGACATGTGGAATCTCTATCTTCAGATGTGCCTGTAAACCACTTGCAGTCCTCATCATAGTGGCACAGTTGTCTGCAGAAAAACCGATGACGTTACTAAGCGGGATTGCATGCGTGCTCAACAATTTCTGAACAGCTGTAAGCATGCAAGACCAGTCCCATCCTCCACCTCAATGAGGTCTAACAGTGAATCAACTACTTTTCTTGTTTTTGTGTCACAGAATCGAACAACTACTGCCAACATCTGGTTCGTAGAAATATCAGTACTCTCATCAACGAGTAATTGCGCTCGCTAAAAATTTAAGATTTCTGCAAATGTTTATAACTTCAAGCCGCTCAAAATGAGCAATGCCGCACTGCTTCACATAGGCAGCCTTGGTGCGCTTCAGTGACATTTTTTGAGCAATTGTGCTGTCTGGAAATATCTGCTTGCAACATTCAATCAAATGATCAGCTTGCGAAAACGGAGTATTATGTTCTGCCATGAAAGCCGACAACACTATCTCCGCTTTAGCAATTTTGTCTTGGAGACAGGGCTCTTTTGGTTTGATGAAAAACTTGTTAATGATCAGAGTTTTGCTTTTGGCTTCGAAGTTTTTCATGTGCTTCTGTGTGCTTTTATGTGTCAATAAAGCTGTTTTGTTGGCATTAGTTAATTTACAGGAACAGACCGTACAAATCGCAGCATAACCAGAGTCCGGCTTTATCCAATCCTTCAGTTCGCTGTCTGTTAGCCATTCCGCACAAAAAGCCTGCTGATACCTGTTACGCACGGATCATTATTATTTTTCGTTTGTATAAACATTTTTCATATGTATGATCATTTTTTTGACTGAAGTGTGTATTATGTTTTCTATGGTCAAAGGGACATAATCCGAGTTATCGAAACTACAATTTTTTAGGAGTTTGCCTTCTCTTGTATAGAGACACGTTCGGTCTATAATTTCTTGAACGAAGCGTGACCACATCTCCTTATTTGGTAGTACCAGTCAACTATGGTAGATGTCTGAAACCTTTCTTAACGCTTCTTTTCATGACCATAAAAGGCGCGACTGTGTAAGACTTTTATCTCGAATGTTCTTAGAATCGTCTTATTGTGAACGGCAACTCAGAGATTGTCGTTCTGCGCATGTCAAAAGCTGGGAGTTCGTTCTGTGTGTTCCGCCCAGTTCGGCAGTTGAGAAATGGTTTAAGAAGCGAGCAGACGCAACTGCGTCTTGTGATTTTCTGAGGGAAATACAGTGTCTTTGTGAGTTAGTTAGCTAACTAGACTATTTCCCGTATTATTCACGCCTGCCTGGAGGCATATGTTCATGGTTGATTTTCCGAAATAAGGTAATTCCTCTTGTATCGAACTTTATGCTATCATCTAGAGGTTCGTCATTTTGTCGCCTATTTGCTCGCCTGTGTGATTCAAAATGGAGAGGTACTTTGACTAGGATTAAGTCACCGGTATCTTTATACCTGAACTAGTTAAATATATATGGGTCGCTCTAGACCAACAAGACTATTGTCTGTGTTCCAGGATTCGTTATATCAGAGATCACGTCCAAGTCAGATGGTTAGACTTAGGAACATTATAAAGGTCGAGCTGACCTGTAGCCCATGTATGCTATTCACGTGCAGACAGTGAACGGACTTATTGTATACAACTGATCTGCTAGCATCAGAATGGGAGCATTTATTATTGTTTATGAACATTGAAGATCTGTAGCTGACACTGTTGCAGAAGTTATAGAAATTATTATTATTTATACAGCTTCACGAACTAGAACTCTATGATTTATGAATTTCTGAATCTATTGAACTGTGATGTCTTATGACGCATATATACAACAGCTGTCATTGCTGACTACAGAAAATTGTTTTCAATGTGCCATATCATCTTGCTGAACTCGTTAACTATGTTGATGTCATAAGTATATCATGACTGTTTTGTGGCGTGCAATAAATGGAAGAAACTTATACAACGAAGTTACCCTTTCTATGACTCTACACGTCATGTTGCCTGTGTGATAACCCTGTGAACTGTTCCACTACCACATACACAGCAACATCCTAAATCAGAGAAGACACCTACATCTTACACTTTAATACCAGGTGTCGATAAGGGTGGCAAGTTACCACTTCAGCTCAAATCCACCCTTATCATTTTTGGTGGCCAGAGCTGGTTCTATCATCTGATATTTTGGCGCACCATATCATTTTTGGTGGCCATAGGATGGTTCACTCTGATTCCAGCTATCAAGGGGGACAGCAAACCCAGACATCATCATCATACTAGATACAACTACAGCATCAACTACCACCTTACAAGAAATTTTATTGAAAGTATCCGGATTTTCTGACAGTTGCTGATTTTGAAACTACCCGGCGCTGCTCGGCAATATCGAAGTTTATGTAAAATTAGAAGGACAAGTACCGAGCGAATGGATTTCCTGATCTGGTGAAAAGAAGGACAAGTGCCGTAACAACTGTTCCGGTCTCAGGGGTACTGTTGCGGGTTCAGAAGGTCAAGTGCCGGTTAAATCAATTTAGAAGATTCAGAAGGTCAAGTGCCGTAACAACTGTTGCAGTATTAGAAGCTCATTTCCTTCGTCATGGCTGTTTATGGGAGCAGAAGTTAATCAACGTTGGATCATTATCCTCAGAATGCTGATTACATCCTGTTCTGCACCGTGCTGACGCTGGATTTATAGAAGTTAAGTGGCCTGTTTTGTTTGTGAACTGTGCCCTTATGTTCTAACTGAGCCTTCTGTACTTTCACACTTTCTCCTATTGTTTTCATGATACATGTTTATATGTTATATGTTATTTGTTATTTGTATATTTATATGTTTATATTTCAGCGGGTTTTCTCGGTTGGGCGGTGTCTTGCAGTAGAAGATACCACGTCACAGAGGTTCTACTGTTAGCGTTTTCGTTAGGGACTGTGCGAATTTCCTACAGTGAAATTTGCTAGCGACAATCGTTGCTATATCTGTTTAGTTGTGACGAGTTGTGCTTTATTTTTTGTTTCTTGTATATATATATATTTTTTTCTTTTTTCTTTTCTCTCTTTCTTTGTGTTTTTTAGTTTCGATTTCGATTGTTTGTATTTGTAGATCTCCCCTTTGCTATTATTCAGTTCTTTACGTATATTTTTGTGTATACACTGTAGCGTCATTTGTTAGTCATATCTTCGCATATTTCTTTTTAGTTTTGCTGTTTGTGTATTTGACTTATGCGAATGTTTTCGTATTGTTTGATCTTTGTTGATTGTTTACATTGACTCTGATCTTTGTTATTGTTTACATTGACTCTGATCTTTGTTGTTGTTTACATTGACTCTGATCTTTGTTGTTGTTTACATTGACTTTGATCTTTGTTATTGTTTACATTGTTGGTGACCTTTGTTATTGTTTACATTGTCTTGTTATTGTTTACATAGTTCTTGCATAGTTAGCTTTCACTATTGTTAATATATGCTCATGCACTATTGGTCTATAGTGCACTTATCATAACTAACTGGTGTTTTTTTTGCTTATGCACTATTGTAGTGCAGTTATGATAAATAACTGATGGTTATGCACTGATTTGGGTAGTGCACTGATGATTAAGAGGTGACTTGTGATATCATTGTACATTTGATAATACAAGTTGGTGTCAACTCCTGTTTCCCACAGAGATTGGGTTCAACATAGAGATTATACAAGCACTTTATTAAGTCTTGTTGCTATTTAACATTGAAATAAGATAATTAATTATTTCAGGTTCTGTACTCACATTTTAGACATCATGTCTACATTTGAGTACTTTATTGAGCAGGGTAAAGCCCTTGGGAAGACAGGTGATAAATTAGAAGAATTTGCGACTGTTCAATATGCCAAGGCATTGAAGTCGGAAGAAAAGAAAATGAAAGAACAAACTGAACAAAAGAGAATAGAGGCTGAAATAGAACAAAAGAAACTGCAGATGCAGGTGGAGGAAAGAAAAAAAGATTTCAAATGGAAATGGAAAAACAAAAAAAGAAGCAGAATTTCAGGAGAAGAGGCTTCAAGCTGAAGCTGAAAATAAGAGACTTGAAAAAGAAGCTGAAAATAAGAGACTTGAAAAAGAAGCTGAAAATAAGAGACTTGAAAAAGAAGCTGAAAATAAGAGACTTGAAAAAGAAGCTGAAAATAAGAGACTTGAAAAAGAAGCTGAAAATAAGAGAAAAAAGAAGCTGAAAATAAGAGACTTGAAAAAGAAGCTGAAAATAAGAGACTTGAAATAGAGGCTGAAGAAAAAAAGTTACAGGCCCAGGCTGAAGAAAGAAAGTTACAGGCTGAGGCTGAAGAAAGAAGGTTACAAAGAGAGGCTGATGAGAGAAAAGCAAAAATGGAACATGATGAAAAAGTCTTAGCTTTAGAGTTAGAGAAGTTAAAGTTATTGAACACTGGTAATGCTAATGATGCAAATAAGGTGTCAAATAAGACTAATGCTAAGGATTTCAAGCTTAATCTACCAGCATTTAATCCCTCAATCGATGATATAACATTTTATCTAGATAGATTTGAAAGTGCATGTAATGTGCATAATATAGATAAAACATTATATGTGTATCATCTGTCCAAGATACTTAGAGGTGATGCTTTGACTTTGTTGAGTATGGTAGATGTGCCTGACAAAAACAACTATGAGGTTGTCAGGGCGGCATTGTTAAAGAAGTACCAACTTAACGAGGACGGATATCGTCTTAAATTTAAAACCATGTTACCAGAAACTGGAGTTGAATTCTCTGAATTCATCTCAGGCATCCGTCTTACTTTTTTACGATGGGTTGAGTTGTCTAAGACAGAAAATACATTTGAAGCTCTTATGGATTTACTACTTAGAGATAAGGTTATGTCTTCTGTTAATGAAGCTTTTCTATCTTTTCTTCATGAGCGTAAGCCTAAAAACATAAAAGAAATGGAAGAATACTGTAGCCAGTATGTTACTGCGCATCCGCACATAACCATTAGTAACTCTAAGGTGAAAGAAGGTCTGCCAGTTGCTTCGGCAGCACCTTATGGCCCAAATTTTATGCGTAAATTTCAGGGTAGCCAGAAAAATTTCAATAAAAAGAGTAATCGTAATTATGCCCAGAACCATAGTGATCAATTCCAGGGTGATTCTTCTTCCCAGAACTGGAGACAACCTAATACTACACGTTATTCTACTCCGGTTAACTTTAGAAATTTTCACAAAGGTAATCGGTATAGAGGGAAATATTTTATGCAGAGACCTCAATACCAAGATAATAGAGGTTCTCAACAGCATAGAGATAGTAATGACAGTTATGGAAACTGGAACTCAAACCAGGATAAAAATTACAGTAGGGACTTTAATGATAATTGCAGAGGCAATAATGGTCGCGGTAGATCGCAACATAAGAGAAAAAGATATCAACAGACAAACTCTGTTCAACAAGAATCTCAGGGAGCAGATAAACAGGTTAATAATGATAAAGACCATAATGCTATCGGATGCTCATCTTTTGATTTTGGTAGGGCAAATAAATGTATCCAATGCAGTACTTTATTTGATCCGAAAACCGTTAGTACTCTAAGCTGTGGTCATCCTTTGCCCGCTCTTCCTGCTAATGTTGCTCATGATGGGAGAGGTTCTCTTATATTACATAAGGGGCTAGTAAATAGTAATCCAGTCTCAGTGTTGTTTGATTCTGGATGTACTACTGTCGGCGTTAGGCAATCTCTTGTAGATCCATCCTGTGCTACAGGAAAAGTCATCAAATGTGTCACATTTGGTGGCACGTTAGAAAAGTATCCTACTGCTATAATACACATTGCTACTCCTTTCTTCACGGGAGAGGTCCACGCGTGTCTACTTCCAAACCCTATTGCGGACCTTATTATTGGTCGTATTCACGGAGTTAGGGAATGTACCCCACAGCAGATTGCTGTTTGGGAAGAGCAAAACATTGAAGCTACCAATGCGGTGGTCACAAGAGCACATGCTCTGGATCCACCTCAAACTTCATTAACTAATAATGATGAAGTAAATGACCAAGATAGTCACTTGACTATTACACGTGACTCATTTATCAAATTGCAAGAAGAAGATCCTTCTTTACAAAAATTCTTCATTCTAGCAAAAAAAGGTGATCCTAATCAGAACACTAATAGGAAATCTTGGATTTCTATGAAGAACGGCGTACTTGTACGTATGGTACAAGACTCGACTACGTCCACTCATTCACAAATTCTTGTGCCTAAGAGCATGAGATTGCAAATATTGCAACATGCTCATGACTCGCAATGTGCTGGACATATGGGTTTTTCCCGTACAAAGTCGAGGGTTCTTGCGGCTTTCTTTTGGCCATTTGTGAGCAAGGACATACGAATGTACTGTCGCTCTTGCAAAGTATGTCAGGAGGTCAAATCTAAAGGACCACGACATGCTGCGCCTATCCAGGCTGCTGACATTCCTATTCGCCCTTTTCAAAAAATGGCAATAGATATTATCGGTCCTTTTAGAATTAAGTCGGCTAGAGGACATCAATTTATCCTTACATGTGTCGATATGTGCACACGTTGGCCAGAGGCAATACCTCTCAAAGCATCTCAACTGCTGATATCGCAGACGCTCTTTGGCTGATATTTTCTCGCTTGGGTTTTCCCGGAGAAATATTGTCAGACCATGGCACTCAACTTATATCAGACACTATGTCACAGGTAATGTCTATGCTACACATTAAAAGGTCTCTCAGCAGTATCTATCACCCAATGTCTAATGGGTTGGTCGAACGTTTAAATAGGACTCTGAAAACTTTACTTGGTAAAATAACTGAGGATCATCCTCAGGATTGGGACAGGGTCTTACCCGCGGCTCTCTTTGCGTATAGAGAGGTCCCCAATGAACATACGGGGTTTTCCCCTTTTGAACTTGTCTTTGGCGCGCAACCGCGCGGCCCTATGTCTTTACTTCACGATCTAATCACTGCCGATAATATTAGCGATGAAACTCAATCTTCTTATGAGTACGTCATTGCTCTTAGGCAAAAGATCATCGAGGCATGCAAACTAGCAACTTCGTCTTCAGAATTTGCTAAAGAAAAGGCAAGGCAGTTTGCAAATAAGAATAGATGTCTACGACAACTTTGTCCAGGTGACAAAGCTCTCGTTCTACTTCCTTCAAGGGAGAACAGACTTCTAATTGCATGGAAAGGTCCATATGCAATAGTCTCCAAAATTTCTGATGTCGACTATGTTGTCGATATTGATGGAAAGCATAAAACTTTCCACATAAATATGCTCTCGGAATTTTATGAAAGACCTGACTATTTGCAGCCTATTTTCCAGGCTACGGACAATTCACAAGCAACTCATGGTCAGTACTCATCTCTGTCAGTTATACAGGATGAGGAAACTACTTTTTCTGATGTCAATCTTCCTCTTTCTATGGTCCCACTTTATTCTACGGAATCTTGGAAAAACGTGACCGTTTCTCCAAATCTTTCCGCTGAGGAACATCGACAAGTTTCTTCGATGTTGCAAACATTTCAGGATGTTCTTACAGACATCCCGGGACACACACATGTCATAGAACATGACATTGTGCTAACTGATCACAATCCTATCAGAGTCAGACCATATCCAATACCTATCCATTTCCAGTCTCAAGTCGAAAAAGAATTGGATGAAATGATACGTTTGGAAATCATTGAACCATCCACTTCAGCATACTCTTCGTCTATGGTTATTGTTCGAAAGAAGGATAATAACATTCGCATTTGCGTAGATTATCGCAAATTGAACCAAGTTACGAAGTTCGATGCTGAACCTATGCCTTCATTAGAAGAGCTACTCAATAAACTTTCTAATTCTAGATTCTTTACCAAACTAGATTTGTCTAAAGGTTATTGGCAAGTCCCGCTAACTGAACGTGCCAAACCTTTTACAGCTTTTTCTACACCTAGGGGTTTATTCCAATGGAATTTCATGCCTTTTGGTCTTATGAACGCCCCTGCTACATTCGTACGCATGATGCGGCGAATTCTCGCATATCGTACAGATGTCATAGCATACCTAGATGATATCTGTCTATTCAGTGATTCTTGGGAAGATCATTATTTGGGTTTATACGAATTACTGTCTACTCTTCGCGAGTATAACTTGACTGCAAAACCCTCTAAAGCCTTTATAGGCTTTAGCGAGATTTCTTTCCTAGGTCATCGGGTTGGTCATGGTCTTTTAAAGACAGAGGACCACAATGTTTCAAAAATACTTAACATTTCGGTCCCTAAGACGAAGAAACAAGTAAGGAGTCTATTAGGTTTGATTCAATTCTACGGACGATTCATTCCGAATCTGTCCTCCATTATGGCACCGCTTTCTACTTTATTGAAGAAAGGGTCGCCTAATCTGATCCGCTGGTCTAAAGAATGTCAATCCTCATTGGACCAGGTTAAAGCCCTATTTTCATCTCCACCTATTCTTAAGTTACCTACTATTGAGAAGACTTTTGTTCTTCGAAGTGACGCCTCGTCAACAGGGATTGGGGCAGCACTAATGCAGGAGTATTCTGATACTTTGCATCCGGTGATGTATATCTCTAGGAAATTAAACGCTGCAGAAAAGAATTACTCGGTTTTAGACCGTGAGTTATTGGCTATGGTATGGTCTATTCTGAAGTTACAAAGATTTCTTCTAGGCGCACATTTCATTGTGGAAACCGACCAGAAAGCGCTTACTGCTATTCAGAGCAAAAACTTGAAGAGCTCGAGGTCCACTCGTTATGCCATAGCTCTTCAACCATTTCATTTCTCGGTTCGAGCTATCCGTGGTTCGGATAATGTAATGGCAGACATTCTGTCCAGATGTCCACACGATTCCACATGATTCTTCTGTCATATATATATATCTTTCCTGATATACAGTCCAATGTTATAATGACATGTTAGTAGATTTTGTCTCACTTTTTTTTTGAGGGAAATTTATAACATTGTACCATGTAATTATCTAAGAAGGCTTAGTTAGTGATATACGGGCCAAAAGATCACTCGGCCACATTTAAATAAATTATTTTCAGGATTGTATTAAGAAATTTACCAGTTGTCTTTAAGATTTGTGTTATTGATATTTTCGCAGCACATCATTGAAGTCTGCGAGTTTATGTCCATTGTGGAACTTTGAGGATATCAAGTCCTGTCCTACATTGGGAGCGGATGATGTCCACATCTTCTTCTATTGAATGTTTTATGTCACCGAAGATCAACACATGTATTACTTATTAATTACTGTTACTTTATATAATGTAATAATATAGTGCGGTATATTAGTAAATTACACCGCTATTTGCAACACATTGTATGATAACACATAATATATTTAATTTCATATATTGGTATGAGAATAATTTGATTGTCATTATGTTGTTGCCATCATTGTGGCGTGTGTTGGTGGCACCTTCCTGGAATATATCAGCGTATACTTAGATAAATTTTTTCTCTAAGGATCTGAGATATGATCTCAGTGTCGCTCCATGCGTTGAGCTAATTTGTTAGGTATATATCCACGCATCATACGTGCGTTAGGAGCCTAGATTTTTTCCGGCTCCAGGATTTAAAAAAAAAATGTTTCATTTTTTTTTTCCAGGGAGGGTGCGGTAATGTTACGCACGGATCATTATTATTTTTCGTTTGTATAAACATTTTTCATATGTATGATCATTTTTTTGACTGAAGTGTGTATTATGTTTTCTATGGTCAAAGGGACATAATCCGAGTTATCGAAACTACAATTTTTTTAGGAGTTTGCCTTCTCTTGTATAGAGACACGTTCGGTCTATAATTTCTTGAACGAAGCGTGACCACATCTCCTTATTTGGTAGTACCAGTCAACTATGGTAGATGTCTGAAACCTTTCTTAACGCTTCTTTTCATGACCATAAAAGGCGCGACTGTGTAAGACTTTTATCTCGAATGTTCTTAGAATCGTCTTATTGTGAACGGCAACTCAGAGATTGTCGTTCTGCGCATGTCAAAAGCTGGGAGTTCGTTCTGTGTGTTCCGCCCAGTTCGGCAGTTGAGAAATGGTTTAAGAAGCGAGCAGACGCAACTGCGTCTTGTGATTTTCTGAGGGAAATACAGTGTCTTTGTGAGTTAGTTAGCTAACTAGACTATTTCCCAGTATTATTCAAGCCTGCCTGGAGGCATATGTTCATGGTTGATTTTCCGAAATAAGGTAATTCCTCTTGTATCGAACTTTATGCTATCATCTAGAGGTTCGTCATTTTGTCGCCTATTTGCTCGCCTGTGTGATTCAAAATGGAGAGGTACTTTGACTAGGATTAAGTCACCGGTATCTTTATACCTGAACTAGTTAAATATATATGGGTCGCTCTAGACCAACAAGACTATTGTCTGTGTTCCAGGATTCGTTATATCAGAGATCACGTCCAAGTCAGATGGTTAGACTTAGGAACATTATAAAGGTCGAGCTGACCTGTAGCCCATGTATGCTATTCACGTGCAGACAGTGAACGGACTTATTGTATACAACTGATCTGCTAGCATCAGAATGGGAGCATTTATTATTGTTTATGAACATTGAAGATCTGTAGCTGACACTGTTGCAGAAATTATTATTATTATTTATACAGCTTCACGAACTAGAACTCTATGATTTATGAATTTCTGAATCTATTGAACTGTGATGTCTTATGACGCATATATACAACAGCTGTCATTGCTGACTACAGAAATTGTTTTCAATGTGCCATATCATCTTGCTGAACTCGTTAACTATGTTGATGTCATAAGTATCATGACTGTTTTGTGGCGTGCAATAAATGGAAGAAACTTATACAACGAAGTTACCCTTTCTATGACTCTACACGTCATGTTGCCTGTGTGATAACCCTGTGAACTGTTCCACTACCACATACACAGCAACATCCTAAATCAGAGAAGACACCTACATCTTACACTTTAATACCAGGTGTCGATAAGGGTGGCAAGTTACCACTTCAGCTCAAATCCACCCTTATCAACCATGGCTTCACTTTTTTACGCGGTGGCGTGTGTGTCGTCATGCTACCACAACTACCTAGCGTACCTTCATCATCGCTCATTTTATAATCTTATAATAAAAAAAATTAAAAAAAACAATACTGTTTATCTGCTTAAGTCTAAAGTGTAAAAAGAATATTTTATAACACATCGCAAAAATGACTGAGTATTGCAGATGACAGCCATTAACGGAATAAATGGAAATAGATAGCTGATGTAGACGAGTCAAAAAACAACGTCATTGATTTGGTTAAAAACAAGAATTAAATTTAAGTGGAATAAAAAATATATAGCACATAATGTTTTACATTTAGTTATAATATAAATATAATGTATAATGCTCAGTGCACAGAATATACATACATTGTAAATGCCAATTGTCAAATATACCCAGATTAATGCAGATTTCGAAAAAAAATTACCCAGATACCCAGACGGAAGCCCAAAAACCCAGATCTAGTAAAAAAATACCCAGCTGTTTCATCACTGTCGTCCGGAGTAGACGTACATTTTTTCAAGCTCCCAAGATTTTGGAGACTTAGATCCTGATAATTTTGTGGCATTTGTTATCTCGGAGGCCGGCACGTATTTGTATTATGACAGATTGTACCTTAACTTGTCCAGAAGTTACTACCATGTCCAGGGAGAATTTTTTTTTAACGAATAATGCATCACAGTTATTTCTGCCGCATTGCTTGGGTTCTCGTAATCTACACGAACATCTACACACAACGGCCAGAATTAAAGGAGAGGAGAGAATTGTATCTTTATTACACTGCTACATATTATGATACCTATCATTGAGATGTATGGACGGACGATTTATTGTGAAGAACTACACTATTGAAACATACTTCTATGCCACATATGTTATTGATTGATGAAGCCAAATTTGATGAAAATAAATATGTCACCATGTCTGCTGTGGACCTGCCAACTTGCCGGCTCTTGTTTTTGACAATCAAGTTTGTTCCTGAGTACCTGCCCATTTGCATTCGTGTTCATAGCATGATCAGCTCTATAAAAATAACTATATTATATTTTCCCTTTAACAAGTCTACAAACGCGCGTCTTACAAGGTATGCCCTTGAGATGCAGGGTTACGATTATGAAATTCTTCCCATTAACGGCAACGAGAATTTCATCGCAGATGTTCTTTCCAGGGTCTCGCACTGACAGTTCAAGTGCTTGTCCGGACTGTATATTTTACTGGCAGACAGTGCCTGTGTGTTTACGGGTTTTGTTGGACAGTGAGCTTATCCGTTATGAACTTGAGGAACATTAATGATAGTTTATCATGACATTTAGTCACGAACACTTTCAGTGCTATTATGGTTCTGGAAGTCTGTTCATGGATTCACTGTGTACCTGATGATTTTAGCTTAGTGTGAGCTCATTTGTGATTTTCATTTATTTCGGATACCACTATTACATGTCATTATTTTCATTATTAGGTAGATATCAGTAGTATATTTCTTTAGTAACAGTAGATTAGTTGCTTTAGTTCACTTATTTCTTTAACTTCGTATTACAATTCTATGACTTTCCTGCGTATTATGAGTCGTTGTATGGGTATTGGCCTCCTCTTCTCTGACGACTTACAGTTTTCAGTTGGAAGGGCCGGGGTAATGTGGCGTATGCACGCCACATGTGAGTGATAATGAAGATGATTGTGGTGCTATCAAGTGCGGCACTCTTTTATTGTCGCTATGCGTAGTTCGCATGTGACGTCGGTTTGTTTGACGGAGCGACGAGATCATTGGTTATATTTAGCCTCTATGGGATGGCTGTGTTTTCAAAGTGTTCCTAGTCGGTACCCATACAGAAGTGTATATGCCTTGTCAGGCAACCACAAGTGTACAGATTACTAAAGTGTCTTTGGAAACAATATAATTCATTCCAATACTGATTGATCAAAGCCTCGTTGGATATGTGATTAAAATGTCTCGTACATGTTAAAGAGGACGTCAAATCTATTTTATTATGTTGGCCCATTTTGATGCCACTTTCTACGTTGAATAGGTATTAGCCTCGCATGGCCCGGCACTCTAGACCGCAAGCCATACTCACTGACACTCTCACATAATAACTGACCTCTCCACACACAGGGACAATCATTATATCCTGTATACATAAACCTACCAGACCCAGTCTTTGCTCATGATCACCATAATTTAGCAGTTCCACGAAGAAGAAATTAAAACAATCATGGCAGAAGCTCAAATTACAGGAAACTGAGGACATCTTAACAGGAATGTAAATCTCTTATGGCTTGGCTCTGAACTGATAAGTGAAATGAGAACTCGTTCGTCCTTATTACTGCCTGTGATGGGTTAGGCATCAATGACAGTTGTTTGAAGGGTCTATGCAACTACACTTGTGCTACTCAAAATGACATTTATTTGCATCTAGGTTTCTGCGCGGCAAGATGAATTTACCGATTTTGAGCTTCGATATGCATTCCAGATGGATACTACTGTTTCAGAAATTCAACTGGAAAATCAGTGGTATCAATGGGAGTCTTCAATAACATCGAGTCAAAAGCGCTACAAAAATGAACACTTGAGAAATTAGCACGTTGATGTCATCGAACAACCACTGTGCTTACCCATTATTTCATATTTCAGTTGAGGTATGAGCATTTTTTTTTTATTTATCTGGCATTAGTTTTCATAGAACGATAACGTTACAAATATAGAAAAGGACATTTAAATGACACTTATATTACGAAGCTAAATTAATACATTTTTCTGCCATTCCTTGATGGGTTATATGCGAAGGGGTCTATGAAATTCGAATGTAACTGATAGTGTCCTCTTGGAATGATTGTAATGAGTATTCAAGATGGCATCCACTCAAATCAAATTGCAATGCGCGCCGTTTCCGTGTTCTTATGAAAGGTGATATGTTAGTTAAATCCATTTCAAATGCTACCAAATTTCACTTACTGAATTACTTACTTAATCGTTCCTCTTCTACCGTGATTGTAGAAGTTTAGAAGAGAGAGAGCACGATACTATCCTATCGGCTGTTTTCCTCATGACCTGGTTCAATTCTGGGTCTTGGTCCTTCAGAGATTGTCTTATGTTGTGCTCCCAGGAGACCCTATGTCGTCCTGGATGTCTGGATCCCTGGCTCTAAGTTTCCCATACTTGTCGTGGTATCAGATCTTCTCCAATTCTGCAGACATGGCCAAACCATGTTAGGTGGAACTGTTCTATTTGAGTCTGCAAGGGTTGGGTTTTTCAGGCCCTGACGTATCGTCTGGTTGCAGACCATTTCTCTTCTTGTTTCTGCAATCATCTTCCTCAGGAACTTCATTTCTGAGGTTTGGATCTGGCTTTTGTGTTTGTGGTCATGCCCATTACTCGCATCCATACGTCAAGACTGGGACATAGTTGGAGTGGTATACAAACATCTCTGTCTTCTTGCCAACTTATCTTTTGTTCAGGAATCCTCGATTTACGGCAAGAACGTCTACCATCTGCTGCTCTCAGAGTAGCCAAACCCTCTTTGATGCCTCCCTTCCAGTCGATGACAGCTCCTAAGTATTTAAAGTAGTTGACCTGCTCCAGGACCTGTTCTCCCAGCTTAATCTGATGCTTTCTTTACTCTCGTGATATCACCATGTTTTTTCAAAAGACAACAGTTATCATTGTTAAGATGTTCACATACAAACTAGATAAAATGAGCTCACCAAGTTTAACAAGGAGTTTCTTCCTTCTTCCTCGTTCGCCCTGAAAAGGACGGTGGTTGCGTTGTGTCTGTTTACGCCTAAGCTGTGATATCTGCACCTTTCGGTCGACACATCCGACTTCTGCACGGCATTTTTTAAGGACCGGGTTTGCCTTCCCATTTCGATCCGTGCTCGCTCAGCCAGCCTGCGCTGCTGCAGACTGTTTCCAGGACCACCACGTGGAGGTGGAGCGCGGTCTTGACCAGCTCTGGTTCGCTGGTCCTGACGCAGGCAGTCAAGCTATGAGTCGCTGACTGCATTCACTATTGCTGCATCTTGAGGTCCCTAACAAGGAGTTTGATAATTTCAATGAAAAACGTTTTACAAGACGCCGTGCACTTGTAGAACACTAATTCGTGCTTAGCTATAACGTATTCACCCCATGAGCTATTTTATTTTGTTCCTACAGAAAAGCACGCGGAAATGATCTCTGTATTTACTGCTCATGTTATAGTAAATAAAAATATTCATAGAAGAGTTTATACCCTCCATTACATAGCCAATGCCACTAATCAGTATTCCAATATTAATATGTTTTCCTTGATAAGACAGCGTGGGCACAAATGCGACTGCTAACCACACGATACTAATGGGAACAAAGCAAACGATAAATAAAGTGGAAATCATCACAACCATTTTCGCCGCCTTCTTGTTACGGCTGGTAACTCTGTCAACCTGTGAAGTAATGTTAATCTTCTTTCTCCATTTTGTTTTGCTGTGTAGTTTAAGCGATAGTATTATTGTACATACAAGGATGACCATAAAAGTTGCCCAAGGAATTGAAAAGTTATTGGTAATAAAAGAAATCTTTTCCACGTTTTCTCGACCTTCCATGAACACAAGACCAAAAATAGTTTTGTTTCTTACTGGAGAAAACTTCAAGTCCAATTTGTTGACAGTGTAGACTGGGGCAGCACTGCAGAAGAGGACGATGAAGGTACAGACGATGATGACAGTGACTCGATGTGGAGTAACGATACTTTTTATCTGTACAAATAGAAAGAAAAAAAACCAACATTCTGGAATTTTTTTTTTTTTTGACCGCATTTGAATGTGAGTAGAAGGAATAAAAATAAAATAATTGAAAAAGATTTAAAAAAAACAGGCAAAACATCTATCATAAAATATGATAGTGCTAGTGATGTCATATTTAGCGTTAATGTTAAAGCTTTCATGAACACAACTGGTTACGTTACAATACCTGCATGATTTATAGTAAACATATTCGCCGGTTATAAGCTGAAAGAAGACCACTAGATTGATGAGATGTAACTTCTAAATATATTGACATTGAGATCGTGAAAAAAGATAAGTAGGTAATGCGATAGGGTGGGCGAGAGATGATGATGCTGTTGTGATATGTGATCACTTTCTTGCACACTTTCAACCGACCCGAACAACAATAAAACTCTTGATTCTAAGGCAGTTGCTGTATTTATTCATACAACCCATTCAGTGACTAAGCGCAAATAAAGCAAACACTAAACAAACAAAACAAAACAAACAAAACACCCAGCCAGTGCTCAATTGCTAATCTGAAACGCAAACAAAGCAGAGACAAGTTAAAATCATAATAGTTAAATAATGATAAACACAATGCTCTCACCTGTCAAACTGTCCTTCTTCCACGCTACCTGAAACATTCAACTATCATGCACACACACTCAGCCCAAGCATGTCGTCTAATCAGACTAGTATGGTGTTGTGCATGAGGCTGGCAATCTCACCATGCAACACAGATTGCTACCGAAACCTCTACTGCAAGAGCATCTGATTGCTTTGTGCGGTCTCCATGCAGAGGCCAGCCACATTGGTGGCCCTATGCTTCATAAGGAGCGAGAAGAGACATAATTCGTCCCTGCACTCTGAAGCATGTCGTATATGCCGACTGATGAGATTGGGAACTCATCATATAAAACACATTGTTACAGAAGCAAACCACTGCTATAGCATATAAATGCTTTGTGCAGGCTTCTGTTGGATTCAGCCGCACTGATGTTGCCCTGCTCTGCAAGGAGCAAACAGGATAGTTTATGTCTCAAATGTGCTCCAAGTACCACAAGTAGGGGTATCATATTTACAAGGCATATTAATGACTAGAACTAAATACATCACCGAAAGGAAATTTAACACGAAAACTATGTACCGTATACAACCAGGTGTAACTAACCTCGACTGACACAATAAAACAATTATCGTGAAATAAACTTTAACCTAAACTATCTCTTCCATTACTGAAGAAAATTACATTAACCTGCCTTCACCCACGTGTCAACTCACCCAATATAAAATAGCATAACATTATAGGCCTACAACACATGGTAACTACGCGTGTTATTGTCGACTCGCAGGCGCCACCTTTATGCACATTTAACACGTGGCCCTGGCTGCCATCTTTCCAACAGTTAATATTAGTAATAGACCGCTTTTCTTCCCGGCCTCACGAATGAAATAGGTTCCTACTATATTCGCTTTTCTTACCCAGTGTAATGAATGAAAATAATTTCTACTAAACTCTCACAGCTATGAATTGCACTTAACACTAGTAAAATCTATCCACACATTATTTTCACTCATCTATAACTTTAAGACTAAATCTAATTTCCTGGAAGAAATCTCCTTTGGAAAAAACCTATCTATCTATTTCATTAAACATTAGAACAGACTCACGTTGAATGTAATTCCAAAACTACAGAACACTAATGCGAATCTGCTTTGAAATCAAACTGACGTGTTCAAAACATCTATAGATCGACTATAGATAGACAAAACAAATGTCTATGTTAGAGAGAAGATAAACCCCTATGCAGGCCACCAAGAACCACATTTGTCAGTAGTGAAACGTCAAAAGCTTGCCTGGTTTGGGCATGTAACTCGTCATGACTCCCTTTCGAAAACGATCCTCCAGGGAACAGTCGAATGTAACCGGAGAAGAGGAAGGCAAAGAAAATCCTGGGCTGATAACATCAAAGAATGGGCAGGACACGGTTTTTCCACACTTGTACGCATTGCTGAGGATAGAGAGCAGTGGAGGACCATGTCTGCTGATGCTTCAACTATGGCACCCCTACGACCCATGAATGGTTACGGGTTGAGATGAGATGATGATAGATCGACTTTGGTTTCTTACTCTTGGTCTCTCACATCTTTCCTCTACTGCGAATTTCATCAAACTGACCACTTCTCCTGCGTTAGACTTTTCCTACGCCAGCAATGAGGGCTCGCAAAGTCACGTGAGCTGGGGCTTTATTGTGGCCCTCGCGTAGTCACGTGGTCTGGCGTACTCGTTGGAGCGCGCACATCGTAAATATATGGCGTTAAACACATAAATATGACATGAACTGGAGGGGGCCCCTGTGGTGTTTTTATGGCCCCATCACAGTAAAATTAAATAGGTTACGTGAATGTTTTTCCCAGATTACAGACTGCGTCGAATAAAAGGATTGAAATGTTGCGACAAGAATGCCAATGTGGAGCTGATGACAAGAACCTAACAAATGCCAGTAAACATGGGATGAGAAGAAGACACTGAAGATAAATAGAACACATATTGAGGAATACTGTTGATAGCCTTACGAGGCAGTCCTTTTACTGTAATCATCAGGGTAGGAGAGTTAGAGGAAGATCAAGAAACATTCAGAGAAGACAGATATGAAAGACAGACGGGAAAGACCTGAAAGTCCCCCTGAACAGGAACAGGAGGACGTGTCGTAAATTTGATGAAGACCCATGCTCCTTTGACAGATGAACGGTAATGATGACGAGGAAGATGCATGTTTAACGGTAATGTACTCTTCTCTGTTACAGGCATCACGGAACAGTGCTTAAATTGCTTGTAAACACCAACCTTTAAAGGTACAGTAATACACAGACATCTCTCTATGGTAATCATGGCGGTAATACAACTGCTCACTCGGTTGAAAGCAAAATGTGGCATAACTGATGTCAGGTACAAGACTTCTTGGGGATCGAAAGGCAAATCTGCTGTGATGACTGCAGGGGTCATGCTGATGCATGTCCAAATCCTCGTTGTAAGACTGCCTAGATCAGAGACTGATAAACCTGAATAGACAAAATAAATTTGTGCTCGAGTCAATGTCGAAAGAAGAACTGCTTTCCTGATGATGAATTGCATTTGGTACATAAACACAGAAGTTCAATATGTCTAACAGTGCATCATCATTCACCTTTTGTCCTTTCCTGTGCACATTGCCCGGCAGCAGATGCTTGTCGTCGATTTCTAATTAGGATTTTTTGTTAGCTCCATTGCTAAAGTTATAATTGTTCTGGCTATCACTCAAACGGTTTTCAGGTTCCTATTGCCATCTTCACACTGCCTTAATTTTGTTTTCATTTCTGGTTTTCTAAATGTATGGTCAAGAAAATATGCCCTGACACCATATTCCAAATATGCCTCAATGGGTGTGTTACGGGATCCTTTACCCTACCTCTGGTTTTCTAAATATGTGTTTCATAAGGGTATGTTCTGTAATCTACACATTCCTTTTTTCAATTCCTGGATAAATTTGACGTTGGGTAATTTTCCCCACCCGGGCCAGATGTTTCCATATTTTCGATCGTTAAATAAAAGAAATACAAAGATCTGTTAGTGGGTATTGACACATCCTGTAGAAAACGTGAATTCACACACTCAAATAATAATATCGACAGATCAGCTATATAAAATAATTCAGCTAAGCCACCACAGACAGAAGAATGTCCTCCGGTAAACAGGCTTATGATGCCGCCCATGGAGAGCCGAGATGAATTTGGGTTGCTGGCTCATCATTTTTCTTCGATGAAGTTCTACCAATTTGGCACTGTGATAGACGAGAGCCAAGTCTTATCGCTCTCTTTCCTATCCTCTCTCTTTTCTTTCATTTTCAACCACATTTGCTCTTTCATCGTTGTACAAGTAATCTTTAATCACTACTGGACTTTAAACTGTAATCTTTATTACTCGCGACGTGTAACATACTCTTTTGATTTAGTCCTCCACCTTGCATTATCTTTTGAAGTCCACATTGCCACGTGAGTAATCTTGGGAAACGCACCTGGCTATAGAACGATTTCTTTTGAACGTAAGTCCGTAGGCAGATAACGCTAGACAGGCCACCAGAATATATTGATTATTCTGTGAGACGCCGGCTGGACAGTGGTGATTAGATTTTTCATGGCGAGTCAGCTGTTCAAACCAATTCGTGTCATACCACATTGGGGAAGAATGACCCGCGGTCATAGACTCAGGCGACAAAGGATTCGCAAAGCGGCACCCTGATTATCTGGCGAGATATGAATGAGAGGTTTAAGAATGAATCGAGGGAACAAATGATAAGTCGCGCGCCAGAGAAAGCACGCAAAACCGCATGGAAAACAACAACTGACCGCAAGATAATAAAACAGAAATTTACATGCAAATTGACAGTGGACAGCGAGCTTTGTGACAGTTAGAAGGCGGGTGACTTTTTGCATTAGCCGGCCTATCATATCATCACTGCATTGAAAGTTTGTGGCGAATAGCCCATCCCACTTTAGCCAATGACACGCGCTGACAGGGGACAAGAGAGATCCTAAGCCTGGGCGACCAGATAGGCTCTTGGCAGTTGGTTTATGGTCTGAGTTATACGTCACCGGCCCAATGGACTCACCTGGGAGGTTTTAGAAATATAATGTAACTTATTGTTCACACAAGATCAGTACAAAGTTTCTAACATTTTTGAGGCAGAAGATTTTCACAGAGCTTAGCCTGAGTAAACATATTCATTCTTGTGTGGATATTTAATTCATTTATGTGGAATTTGTAGTGTTCTTAAAGGAATTTTCGAAAGGAAAAAAGGAGGTTAGTGAATCTTTTAAAAACTATTAATAATTTTCCTTAGTCTTTAAGTTAAGATTTACTTTTGCACTTAGCATCATAGCTAAATGTGCGGAAGACAGTTTTCAATTAATTCTTCTCGTAAATGATTAATTAACTCAAAAGGGTTTCATCTAAGATGGTAGGAGGTAATTGATAGTTCATGCTTCATCTTCATCGAGATTGTTAAGTCAACATACAGACTTACATGTGCCCACACTCTCATGCGCAATATAATTAACACTTGTCAGATGCATCTCATGTTATACATAATTACTAGAGAATTAAAATCATCCTTAGTAAGGAGTAGTATAAATGAAAGTCAACCAGTGATATTAAGTGTAAAACCTTACGAAGACATTTACGGGTCTTCAGTCCATCAGAAGTCTACACGCTACGTGCTTGACGCCTAACCAGAAAGAATCTTGAACAGTGTACGTCTGGATAGCAGAACTCGCCAA
Organism: Oreohelix idahoensis; assembly: GCA_024509875.1. Classification (NCBI taxonomy): domain Eukaryota; kingdom Metazoa; phylum Mollusca; class Gastropoda; order Stylommatophora; family Oreohelicidae; genus Oreohelix; species Oreohelix idahoensis. Next base: position 217,785 of record JAMPIV010008217.1, on the reverse strand, counting down.
TTAGGACATCTTTCATTCCTCAATTAAAAAGGAATATTTCTCTCTCACGATTAGGACGATAGTGGCAATATTTTTATTCACCTGTTATGTCAAGTTCAGCTCCCTTGATAGCTTACCACCTGAGTCAAGCTAAAAAGCTCAAAAGTTGATTCTCATATTTATACCAAGTGCAACGCATTCTTAAGCGCATTTTATGAAGCAGATTCCATAGTCACAAATTGAGTAGGATGTATAGATATCCATGTATAGTGCATCTTACTCCAAAGTATATCTTAAAAATCATGTGTACATACTCATGTTGATGAGTGTACATACCAAGATCATTTCGTGACGATCTCCAGTCTGGCCAATACCCTTCGGAGATTAGTCGACATTTTTCATACGACAACTGTCAACTGTTTATCGACGCTACAGAGATATTGTCAAACATTGAAGGACTGTATCTCGTCAACGTTCTCAGTACCACAAAAGTTTTCATCAGAACGTCCTCGTCTTAGAGATAACCCTTTCTACATAAGTTATAACTACCTGGGACAATCTATGCATACACGTGAATCATCCGACTCGGAGAGAAGCATTTAGAGACACATGGACTCTGTAGCTTACTCATCATTTTGGTAACAAGTATATCACATCATCATGTCGCTTCACATAGGTTCATTATTCTATTTAACTAACTACAATATTAATATTTCATCTGTGAGTTTTTGTGTGAATAATCTTTCACCATCATAACGTTCTTATTAAAACCTATATGTGTAGATATTTAATTAATACACACAATAATCGTTTGATCATTATCTAGTTCGTTAATGTATCACTCGTGCTGTCGGTTTTAAATATTTACATGTAGGTAAATTTCTAATTCAGATGAGGTTGGGGGCTCTTTCTGTTACGGGATCTAAGGGTAGAAGCTGAGGTCGTGGGGAAACAGAACTCATTCCATAATTCACTAGAAAACACTGTCCAGTAGAAAGCATTCGCATTCTCTTCTTCTTGCCCTTATCTCGAATAGGTCTCTATTCTTTCTCAACGAGCCAATTTTCTGGAGACCTTCTTCATAATATTTCATAGGCTATTTCCAGCGAAAACTACTGTTGTAGTTGCCCCAATATACACCATAAGACAGGAGCTTGGAATGTTTGTACAATAAAAACACAAGTGAAAACTGCGCAAATGGCAGCAGAAATATACAAGCCCCCAACTGAATTAGCAGCCAAATTCTTCTTATTGGCTCTCTCTCTCTCTCTCTCTCTCTCTCTCTCTCTATATATATATATATATATATATATATATATATATATATATATATATATATATATATATATATATATATATATATATATATATATATAAGATATTGATTCATACGAATGCACGTTTCTCTGTAATAACTAAATCAACTATGAATTTGTAAAACACTATATAACTAATTTAATGATCATCTTGAACAAATGTAAATAAATAAGAGCTGGTGATTAATAAAATGTATGTGTCTTCATAGAAAAGATGTCTACTTTAGAAAGCTTAATGTTGAAAAGGAAAAAAACAAGTTCTTTTGTATTTGGCCTGCTAGAAATGCAACTTAGCTGCCAAAACGCTGAAGTGTTAGTGCTGCTGTTTCAATCAATCCATCTCTGTGGCAAGGAAACGTCTCCAGATCAGTTCAAAAGTTAACTTCTCCTGGTCAAGGCAGTTATCTTCAGAACCCGTGGAACGTAGGTTTCCAGTGTCGATCACATGCTTTTAACTACAGAATAGTAGTACAACTGGTATCGTAGAGTAGTACCTAAAATGGTCTCTTCGATTCGTACTACAAACTATAGAGGAAATAAAGGAACAAAGCCTCTGCTAAGTCTTCGCTTTCCTGATTTTAATCAAGAGCCTTTTCCGCTGTCCGTCAAATGATTCCTTTCTCTGAATTTTTTAATCGCCCCGAGCTTACATCATATAACTCAGGGGATATGATGAAAAATAACCATTCTGTTAGTTAATTTAATTGAAAAATTGCGACTGGACAACGGCAAGTGCAATGGCTTGTGCCTGATGAACATGTTTAATTATACATACAACTTATTAGAAATGATAGTAAATATATAATATGATGTCATCATCATCTACTCCCTGCTTCACTCAGGGGTCTGGGGTTACCTCTGCTTTTGGTTCCCTGTGAAAATTAGCACGGAGCAATCACCGGCGCTTTGCTGTGGTGGTTCATAAATATATAATTTTCCCATGCTGTGATCGCTAGTCTCGTATGGACCTGTATAACCATCAACAAGTTCAAAAATGTCAATTCATGTATATAAAATATGTTACAACTCACCCAAATATGGAAGACAGACATCTTGCTTAGTTGAATAGTCTTGGCAACTTGATAAAGATACCTCGAACACGCGTCAGGGGTATTATTTGTAGTTAGAATCCGTCTGTGATTTTGTGAATAAGTCATGCTGGAGTCCAGTTTCCGTATTAAAAGGTATTTCTTCCTTGCTGTAGTGTCCAGAAGGTGTTCCGATACATGTTTTGTCCGGTCCCGAAAGGTCAGAATCCTAACTCTATTCTTTCCTGGCTTCATTCCGAGCTGTCTACTTTGACGATTCTGGAATGCAGTGTGTTTTAGCCTCCGAATTAGCTAGGTTATATTGCAGTTTTCCTGCCCTCGTTTCCCTCTGGCGTTTCCGACATAACTTCCAATCAGAATAAATATTTATTTCTGACTCTCCTGTGATCCAATCCATGAGCAAGAATGTAGTGGGTCGGGGTTGTCAGTTATTTTCCACCGCGTTTTTTTAAAAAATATCATTTTAAAATTTAAACACATGATCTCATCTTCCATATATGGTCCGACTTCTTACGTCACTCTTAGGTAACATTTATATTACGTTTTGTAACCTCGCCTGCAGATAGTGTCCTCATTAATTTGTCTACCCAGACGGGTTTCTCTGTAATAATTACACAGACAATGTCTGGACGGAAGTGATTTAACCAATTATCACCCGTACTTTCCTGGTCCCCAGAAGGATAAGCTGCGACATATCGCTGCACCCAGATAATTTTCCCAGACAACATCTGGTCTTTCTTTTGCATTATTCGCCCAAGTGTCTGAACGTGTTTGTAGCGAACAATGCGCCTCGACGGACATGCTGGTCTTGGCGGAAAAGGATTACGAAGAAAGTCAACAATAGTTTTCGCGTTTACCGTAGGAAGCAAATATGGTTCAACAACTTCAGCGATTACAATTAATCCTTAAGGATGGTCAATTAGCCGTGAAATGACACTATTGCAGTATGAACAGAGGTCAGCAAATCTAAGGCGCGGTGATGGGGCAGGTTATCGTGCGTAAAATGAAGAAATTAATGGAGAAAGTATTGGGAAAGAAGGGGAGTAAAAGGACACAACAAAATTTCGTCACACAATCTTTAGTAATTCATATGTGGGTGTCCCTCAGTCTATTTCGAGATTTGCTCGCGTTACATCTATTTTGTGTATGACATACAGTTTTTCATGACCCGTGAGGTATTTCATCCAATCCTGATCTTCATTAGTAATTTTAGTTATTAATTATACCTTAGGTGCCAGTATAATCATTAGCTTAGTGGATGGATTTCTGTTTTTGTTTTGATACCTTTGCTGATTAATGTTTGTATTCTGTATTTTTGACCGTTATTAATAACTTATTTAAAATATCCTAGCCATATGGCCAGCCATTTTTCTTTTCAGCTAACGATCTGTTCCTTCGTGACTTTCGGTGGTGCCTTTTTCTTTGTCTAATTACGTTTTTCCTTCAAGTCTGTCTTTGCAGCATTGCCTGCTTGTTCAGCCAGTTTTCCATTCTACTTTCCTTTCTTGAAACGTCCCATCTTGTTCTTTACAGTATATGATCGTTAATTTGACAGTTTTGCTTGCTTCTTTTAGCGCCTGTTTTCTTCACATGGCTTTTTTTTTTTAACATTTACTCATTTATTTTGCATTGAACCTCATCACGTATGGGAGTTCTGCCTGAAGTGTGTATAAATGAATAGTGATGAGGGTTTCTTTTAATTTTAGACATGACCGAGGAATTAGTTTCAACTTTTCTTGTGTGTCTTTGTTTGCAAGTTTGATTGTTATCTGCTTCAAAGTTGGCCAACATGCGGAACGGAGAAAGCGCATATGGCCGACACTAGTAACATTCGTGGAAAAGCTCTACGGAGATTTAATTAGCCTCCAACCGAATCCTGCTTTCTTTGAAAACATTCAAGCAGACGTCTGAGAGTGTACGAAGAAGAAGAAGAAGAATATTTTAATTTTTTTTTTTCATAGATCTGAGCCCCTGACATTGATGTAATGAAATTGAAACATAGCCGTGCTATATGACATGCCACAAGGCATTATGATATCAACTTCATGGTTCTTTGTCTGTGTCAGTGATTTTGGGCGAAAACTACGTGGCGTTCTTCAACTTATGAAGGTAAATGACATCTAGGCGGGACCCAAAAAAAACCTAGATCTAGGTGAATCTACCTAGGAGTGGCTACGCTGCTTACTCCACGCGAACTTTCCCGAAGATTTGTCGGTGGCTTGATGTCCGGTGTTTAGCACTCATCATCTCGTTTTATCATTCAATCTTTTGAGGACGTTGTTGGAGTCGAGGCTCTAACCGGAATGCCTAACACAGAAGACTGATAACCAGTAATTTTTTTTACATGTAAACATAGTGTGCCGATGGTCAAGAAAATATGGGCCTAACACCATATTCCCAATATGCCTCAATGGGCGTGTAACGTGATCCTTTACCTTTACCTCCCAAATTGGCGCCCCGTGCAACTGCACCGCTAGCACCACCCAAGAGCCGGCACGTATCACAAACTGTATCTCATAGGAAAATACACATTAACAGCTCCAACATTTTTTATACCCTGTGTTTTAACAACATACGCATTTTCTAAGAGAAGGAATACAATTAAATCAACAGCCGAGGTCCGAAATTAGAACACATAGACGGTCTTCAACTGTCACGCATACCCAATAGACTGATGTTGACTGGCTCCTTGAAACCTTGACTGATGAAGCAGACGATGTTGATAACATTCGTAACGATGCCAAAGATGTTAATTATCTGACACACTATACTAAAGACAATCCATGTGTATATTAATATTGTCTGGTCATCTATACCGACTACGTCAATGGAAGAGTCTCCCGTATCGGACCGGTTTAATGTATCTATCATCCTGTTTGCTCTGACAACCCTTGTGTCAAAGTTTCTGAAAGATACACTTTGGATTTTACAATGATTAGTGCAAGTCTGTTTCTTCAAGACGAGGAATTCACTTGTTACTTAACAGAAATCGTTCTATCTAATGACAAATCAGCCTAGAAAATATTATTTAAATCAAGAGTATTATATACACGACAGATATAAGTATACTTGCTGTTATTTTAATGAGCGTTTTGAATTTAACTAGCCGACGCTGCCCGCTGACAGGAGTCATCAAAATGCATATACTTGCTATCGTTATCACATGTACAATAATGAACAAAGAATGAATGTTCCTTCCTTTACTACAGTTAAAGTGCATCCAATTAATTGGTTTAGTTTTTAAACCATGCACTTGAAAACTAGTGTTTGTCATGTGCACGGGATACCCGGTGTTCAACCTCGTGTGGGTTATAATTAGGATATATAGTGTTCCTCATTCTATATAGCATATTACATTTGTTATTTCTTTTTGTGTGTGTTGGCTCTTCCAGGCTGTAATTTATCTGCCGTTTGTTGTGGTACTGTTTAGTGTCTATGGTGTCTGTAATGTATCCTCTTCCATGATCCTAGGATGCTCTCTCTCGCAACTAATACTCTTTGAAATGTATCTACTGGGCTTTTGTTGGTTTTTAAATTGGGAGGTTTTAAAAACTTCTTGTACTGATATTGTATAGGAGTTTTTTTTAATTTTTTTTTATTATCATTATTATTTGAATTTAATTCAATTTTCTTGGTGTTTTTATTCTTCCTTGTCATTCTCATTTGTTCTGGTTGTTATATATTAATTCTTGTTTTGAAAATATCAGATTTTATTATGTTGTGTAGCACAATGAGTAGGTCAATTTTTAATACAGTTTTTAGTGATGGTGATGGAGAGTTTTGTCTCCTCAAGTATTCCATGCGTGGTTTTCTGTGCTGTTCGTATTTCTTAATGTTAGCACATAATGTGCCATGGTGTTCTTCTCCAGACGTGCTACGCAGTAGGATTGCTCCACCATGAAATAGCCTGTTCCTAGTTGAAGTCTAATCAGTTTTATAGTGCATAATATGTTTGGTTCTTTAAATATCTGACCTGTCCATGTTGGATCTGATATGACTTTCTAGGCGCGTCTGTCCATCTGGCTTTTTTTTTCAGTTGTCTGTCCATTGCTTTGTTATAATATTTTATATTAAACTTTTGAACTCTGTTGTGCCTAACCTTAAGTTTATATGGTTTGGACTGCTTCATCCTGTTTTTGCTTCCTTGTAGGCAGCCTCATTTCCTTCTATTCCCACGAGCGAGAATATTCATGCTAGTAATACTGTGCAGCCTCTATTATTTAGGTGTTCACTAAGTTGAAATATTTCTTCTGCTATGTCTGGTCGACTACAATTATGTGCATTTCTTAGTGCTTGAAGAGCTGAAAGTGAGTCGCTTAAGATTGTTAATAGTTTTGTGGGGCTTGTCGGTAATTATTTCTAGTGCTTTTCCCATTGCCACCATTTCTGCAGTGAATATAGATGCGTTTTCAGTTACACTAACATTTTTCTTTAGCTTCCATGCTGGAATGTGTATTCCAATTCCGAGCTTCATTTTTTATTTTCGGTCCATCAGCGTATACTTTTAAGCTACCCTTAGTAATCTGCTCTATATATTCACTGGCTATGTTTTTAATGTCGTTTTTATTTCTGCCTTTGTATTTAATATCTCTGCAAGATGAGAGTCGGTGTTTGGTTTCTTGAGCTCCCAAGGAGGAATCACTTGTGTATATTTACTACTACAATCATTGCATTTGTTATAGTATTGTGTTCTTCTATTTTCTCCCTGCACTTCCATTCTATTGGGTATCTTGTGGGATCAAGTGGCATTCTAGGTCGTTGGGAACTTCTTCGCAAACATTGCATGGGCTAGGTGGTTTTTGTCTCTTAGTACTCTGGTCATGTAATTCGGTCTAAGTTTTTTTCTTCTTAGCTTAAGGGGTATTATTCCTAGTGCTACCTCTAGTGTTTCAAGTGATGTTGAACTTGAGGCCCCACCAGTTGTACTTAGTACCCGGTGTTGTAGTGAGAAGTGGCTTTATGATTGCTCCGAATCCACTGTCTGTTAGGTATCTCATCATATTTGTGAGTCCTCTGTAACTCTCAATCAGCATGTCCATATGTTTTTTTCCAGTTTAGTTGTTAGTCTAAAATCATGCCTAAATATTTGGTTGATTCTACTGTTTTTATTTTGTGCCATTGGATTTGTATGTCTTTTGTTTTATTTGTTATGATTCTAGCTCTACTGAATATCATTCAGACTGTCTTTTTAGTTGGAAGCCCCACTTAGCCATCAATTCTGCGATCTTGGTTATTTGGGCTTGTAAATCTATATATAATCTGGGAAGGGTTTTCCCCGAACTCCGATAGCTTTATCGTCTGCAAATTATGACAGTTTCTTCTTCTGTGACTGAATTCCTCTCCTAAGTCATTAACCCTAATAGAAAATAATCAAGCGGGTTAATACGGAGCCTTGAGGGATGCCATTATCTTGCTCGTATAGCTCTGATTTGTCATTATTTATCTGTACTGTAAAGTATGTGTCACGTAAGAAGTTTTATATGTAGCTGTGCATGTCTCCTGTTAGGCTTTTCTTGTTAACTTATATAACTTGCCATCTCTCCAGCAGTCATCGTATGCTCTTACTGCATCTAAGAAAACGGCTACTGTTTTTGCATTCCTTTTAAATCCTGATATTACCTGATGTTCTGACTCTGATAAGTTGGTCCATAGAGCTTCTGTTTTACTTAAACCCAGATTCTGTTGAGCTGTAAAGATTGTTCTTTTCTATGTGGTATTTTTAGTGTTCTGCTCACCATAGTTTCCATTATGTTCCCTATAGTTTCCATTATTTTCCCTATTTGAGATATTAATGTTGTTCGTCTGTAGGAGCTCGGATATTGGGCCACTTTATCTGGTTTTAGTTTTGTTATTTCCATTCCTATGTTATTTTACCTTTTTTTCCATATAATGTTGTATAGAGAAGTAATTATTTCTATGGTGTATTTTGGTATCGTTTGTAAGAATTTAGTAGCTTAGAATGTCATGTCCTGATGCTGAATTCAACTTCTTATTCATTCCATTTTCTTCTTCCTCTACCGCAATTTCAGAGTTCAGATATAATTTCTTCCCTACATCATTTATCTCTTTTTGTTTCTTAGTTCTGTTATGAGTTTTCCTCTTCTCACCTATTTCTTTCTGTCCCAGGTTTTCCCTGGCACTTACATTATGGAAGTGTTTTGCTAGGGTATTTGCATTTTTGATTGTCTGATTCTGCCCGTTCTAGAACTTAGATAGTAGGCATTGCTGTTCGTGTTTGATTCCCTTTAAGAGTTTTTAATCTTTTCTACACCACTGTAACTGAATGCGTGCTTGGATTAAGAGTTTGGCAGGTTTTCCAGTAAGCTTCCTTTTCTTGAGCGTCCGATTGACAGAGTGGTTAGAGCGCTGATCTCTCGCGACAAAGGTGCCGCAATAGATTAGCGGTATCCAGACGCTTCAGTCTACTCAGCTGTAAATAAGTACCTGACTTTGCGCTTGAGTTAGTGAAGGCAGCGAGGAAGGGAGGTGATCACCCCACCTCTCGATACTGGACCTAATATAGCCAAGTCTCTAACACATCACTCCCCTACGGCAGTATCTGCTATGAGACTACCTTTTTTACCTTTCCTTTTCTTGCAGTAATATTTTATTTGTTTCATTTCTTATTCTCTTTTACTGTTCCTAGTTGTCTTCGGTTCTATTTCTTCTATATTTTTGTCGTGCTTGTTTTCTTACTTAAGTTTTTTCTGTACATTTGTTTGCCCACCAAGGAGCTGGGTTTTTATTCCAGTGTTCTGTTTTCTCTTTTCTATTATTCTCCTTTGTAGTTACGTGTGGCGGCATATTAGAGTGTGGAAAGTTTTAGATTTAGAATACACTCGGAGACTGAGTTTACATTCTAGAACTATAATTATAGCAGTCAGAACAAGAGTTACCTCTATTAAAGTTTCTTTCTCCCCGCCTATAACATAAAATTACCAGAAACAACGACAACTATTGGATGGTTGAATGTTTGATGCCGTACAATTTTCAAAGTGGCACGGAATAACTACTGCAAACTTCAGTTTAGAAATATCAATAAAATATAACATTTCCACTCAGAACATAATCCGGGATACTAAAATGTCAAAATTTAAAAATACATATAATTTGCTGTATCAGGTGACAAGCAATGTTTAATGAGTCAATACTTGAGAAAGATTTAAATGCGAGGTCATCTGACATCGTAAAAAGAATCTTAGTGACACTACACAATTTTAAAGCAGATTATACCGTATAATGTTATAGCTACTAGCATGTAGTAATATGAACTTTAACCATACACAAAACAAGTAAACCTATATCCACACAATAATCAGTAACTTCTTTAACAGACTCTTAGTGGTGCTTCTTTCGATAAGAACGATTTGAAATTCTAGGGCACGGTAATACCTATTTTTAGAACACGAAGACAACATTGAATATTTCTTAGTTTCAAGATGTAGCAATTAAAAATTCAAACATCTAATTTCCCCAGCACGATGAGTGTTTTAAATAAATTAATGACATCAGTGCTGGATTTCCCATTCGGACCTGTACGCGCAGACCATAGGTCTTACAAAATTTGTTATAGCCTTCGAATAAAGGGAATAATTATAAAGAATTGTTCAAAAATAAAAGACAAAAGATTCGGAGACAGAAAAGTAATGAAACTAGAAATTCAAAATTATATATATACTGAAGCACATTAAAAACGCACCACCTGTATAATCCAGGAACAGAGTGTGAAATGTAAATATAAGTGTGTACAAGTTTACATATTTGGAATCTTTATTCATTTTCCTATGAATCCATGCTGGTCATTAATTTGTACATTTGATTGTTATGAAATTCATTGCATTCTGTGCAGGCAAGGGAGAAAACCAAAAATACAAAAAAAATGCACGTGCGTTATCCTGCTGGAGAAGCTGCAAGTCTGGATGAATTGTGAACGCAGGAGCAACCAGTGCATCCAGAACCTCATCTCGATATGTCACAGCATTAACATTTCCACGGAAGACGTGAAGAGGCAAGCGATGGAGAAAACTGAATCCTCCCCAAATGTGAATACTGCCACCTCGAAATCGGTTGACACAGCAATCTGCAAAGCGCTCTTCACACCGTCGCTAAATCCGCATACGTCCATCTGCAAAGGATATGTTGAATCTGTTCTCGTCTGTGAATAGGACAGCATTCAACTGCAGTCTAGTCCATCTGATATGTTGCTCTGCCCATTGCAGGCGCTGCTAACGATGTCTGTGAGTCAAGTTTGGCCCAACATAAGGTCGTCTTGCAGTAAGGCCTGTATCTCTGAGTCGTCGTATGACTGTCATTCGAGATACTTGCCCATGTCTACCCACTATTGCTCTTGCTGTTTGACTTGCCGGGAGAGTCAATTCCTTAGGTGACTCAGCACAATATGACGATCTTGCGCAGGGGTAGTAACTCGTGGTTGGCCACTCCGAAGTCTATCCCGGGCACTGCCAGTGGTTCCGTAACGTTCATTGAGACGTACAATAGTGCTGTGGTGGCAATTCATCCTTCTGGCAATGGCCCGCGAGCTCATTCCGGTCTCCAACATACCAATGGCTCGTTGGCGGTCGTTTTCAGATAGTCGTGGCATTTCAAGCACATGTACTGGGTGTTTTGTCTCAACGGCCTTTTTATACCGAGTATACTGCCACAACGCGTACACATTTTCAGGGTCATAGCTGTTGAGAATCGTGTTGCACGTGTAACTTTCATCGTTTTCATGTAGTCTGTACACACACCCATGGGTTGAATCTTGCACTTTCCATTCCAGCAGCCATTCGCTCTCTACCGCATGGCAAACACGGGGAAAATCCATTTCCACACTTTTTTTTGCCAGCTTCTCGGCATCAGTATATATAATAGTGGTGCGTTTTTAATGTGCTTCAGTATATATATATATATATATATATATATATATATATATATATATATATATATATATATATATATATATATATATATATATATATATATATATATATATATATATATATATATATATATATATATATATATATATATATATATATATATATATATATATATATATATATATATATACTTTTTTTTCGTACGCCCGCTAATACTCGAGGCGAAATCTCAGGTTATTATTAATGTCTAACCTGACATTGATTTTACGTGAGTATCCCTTTTTTCTTGTACAGAGACAGGTGTCCCTCGCCATTCAGGCAGATATTCGCCGATTTCGGAGGTACCCATTAGAGCTGGGTCGGCTCAGGAGCCGCCAATCCCTGGTCGACGACACTCCTTCAAATGTCCTCGCCAGGTCTCGAGTTAATCCAGTCCAAATCCCGTTGGACGAAAAATCCTCAAATGCCGTCGCCCGGGTTTGATCCTGAATCACCCGGTCGCCAGAGCGGTGTGGTAACCACTACGCTAGCGCGGCTCCCCAAAATTATATATTACTTTAATAATCCCACAGTTTATAGTTTACTAGTAACATTTTCTAGTCAAGCTTCTTTTTCTGCTTTTTTGTTCCAAGAAAGATTGTAAAATCATCTACAAAGTCAATACGAGTAATATCATCCTAAATGCCCAGAACATAATACATATAATGAAAGAGTAATAGGGAAATGCGGCAGTGGAACAGTAATCGAGAATGGGGATAATTTAATAAGTTTCTTTAGCATTTAACAACCTGGTCATTGGAGGAACGCTTTTCCCCCACAAAGAAATTCACAAATTAACATGGGAATCACCAAATGGCCGGGACATAGCAAGATAGACCACATAATGGTTAATGGTAGATGGAGACATTCATTACAAAATGTGAAAGTAAGAAGAAGTGCAGATGTGGGAAGTGATCACCACTTACTAGTAGCAAAACTGAAGGTGAAACTCAGAACTGCGGGACCAATTGTAACTACACAAGAAAAGTATGACATCAGCAAATTGAAGGACCCCCTTTCCATAAACGCTTATGTGGCTGACATAAATAAACGATATCAAATTGCCAAAAGCCAGGAAAAAACGTCAACTGATTGTTGAGGGTCGCTCCATAATGTGGAATTGTCATGGCAAGGTTTATTTTAGTCAGAGTAGTTGTTGCACCATGAACCAACCTTCATTGGTAGAATGAAACGTGTAGTGAAATCTGTGAAGTAATCGCTAAATTCAGTAAGATTTTAGTCCTATGATAATAAATAAACCAGCCCGCAGGTGTCGGACGATTGTCATCTTCGGCGCCAGTAGAGCGCTGCCTTGTGTGCAGTGGGAATGCTTAAAAAAAAATGACCCGACATAAAATCTAACACGCTTTTTAGTTTCGGTTTCGAGACGTACAATTAACATTTAACATCTTGCCCGATCTGCTGCAAACAAACTGAGGCAAGACTTATAATTAACGATCTGCCAGAACTGCGACACCAAACTGGCGTCTGAATTAACGTAATACTTTAAATTTAACGCCAAAATCAGTAGTAACTTTAACATTTTCCAGTAGTAAGAACGAAACAACTGTAATAATTAACGCAAAATGCTACCAACCGCCTTGCCAAACCCCTCTTCGCTCTGCACGCGGGACTAATATTATAACCTCTCTGTTGGAAAAACCAGCAGATATAAACACACAGACAGTTTAAATTGTCGCCGCGTAGTGTAATTCTGACGTCACCCAAACTAGTAGTTTATTTGAAAAATAAAAAAATGATACAGAAGGAGGGGGAAAGATGGCCGACTTGTGTAAAAGTTATAATTGACGATTGACAGTGACAAAACTGAAAATCTAAACGACACATAATATAGCCATAAAAATCATATATAAAGATAGCTTAGTGTCCCCTGAGAAATAATATGCTTTAAAATATATGGTAGTCAAACTAACAACCAAGATATTGTCATAAAACCATATATGCTAGGACAGATTGACAAACGCACGATCGTCCTTGCTTGTTTTTTTTGGTAACATTTGTGGACGCAAATTTGAAAAAAGAGGCATTGGAGTAATTCAACTCTTATTGGTTGGTATAAGAGTATAGGAGTACAGGGGGGAGGTTGAAAAATGTTAACCAAAACTAAACATCTTTTTGTATTACCATGATCAGGCGGACTGACCAATGGACTACGAGACGCATAGTCCGTTTGGAATTTTGTTTTTGTTTTTCAAAAACTAAATTCAAAATTTGGTAGTCGCCTGATTTCATTGGCCGGCTTAGATAGATATTGGCCAAGGCTTAGAGCTCTCGTGGCCATTTGTCAAGAAATTTTTCTAGCAACAAATACGTTGAGATCAGATGTGATAACTTGTAAAATAAATAATACTAAGTTCACAGTCTGGACAGGGCAGGGAAAACTGAGGCCATTTTTGCCAGTCAACGTTATTTGTGACATATGTCTTTGAATTTGTTTTAAGAATTCTTTATGTATTAATATGCTTGATTAAAACTGTAAAAGTTGGATACTGCTATTGGGAAAAGTTAAGGACATGCCGGGAGCAAACATTAGTGAGTCCTCACATTGAACTGTATTTGACTGTTGCATATTGTTATGAATTTGTATTAATATTATTGTATTAGAAGATGTAGTAAGCCTCTGTGTTCCATGAACACTCTTCAACATGCCTAGAGCGGTTATCATTAAGAAAAGAAAAGAATAATCATACAAAAGGGAGATATGGTTACTCCACGTTATTGGATTGAAGAAAACTATGTAAAAGTACAGTGGCGTATCTGCCATAGGGACCTGAGGTGTGGTCACAGCAAGGTGTGAGTCATATAAATTAGGGGCTGGTGCACTTGTATGCACATTGAGGCTGACCCCATACCATCATGTGTACATAGCGATAAGAAATTGTGATCAGATGTGAAAAGGCCAGGGTGTCTTTTATTGCAGGGTTTTATTTCCTGTTACCATCCTGTGACAGGAAACATGATGAGTGAATGTAAAGAAAAAAGTCTCCTATCAAAAGTTTATGCTGTAAGCAGAGAGCCCGAAGGAGCTTGTGTGTGTGTGCCGATCTATATATTCTCTGCAGCGACATACTGACTTGTATTCTTCATACCAAGAATCCCAGGTGATGTGTTAACATCTGGGACATCTGACACTTCATTCAAATAAGAACTGTTATTTCCAAGAATAAACAGAATTGTATGGGGAGTGATGAAACAACAGCTCCTCCTAACAAATGACAAAACCTGGTAGCTATTAAAGTTTAGTCTGTGAATACACCTCTTGGAATAATATATGGACATTATACGTATCGGACAAGGAGTCCAAACATTTTAGTTACTCAGTATATGTAATATATATTTCCTCATTTTTCAAAGACTTGTCCAAAAGAGATGGCAGAACTAAAGTGAATTTATATTCACCACAGTGTAATATAATTACAGGTGCCTGCCAATTGAACGCTTTAGTAATAAAAGCACTTTAAGGACTCAGTCGTCCAAGATTGAATAATTGTGAAAATAATAATATGGCAGATGATCCTAGCTTGGAAAGCTAAAGGAAAAATATAATATAATTGCAAGATTCAAATGTGAATCAAGTCATATCGACGAGAGATATATAGACGCAGATTAGTAAATCTGATGTAGAGTTTTCCATGACTGAATAACTGTGTAAAGATGTATAGTCATTTTGAGTTCCAGTAACTAGGTCGAGAATAAAACCTAAGTTCTTCGTTTTGCCAGAATAGGACCAAACTGGAATAATGAACAAATTATGTTATTGTGTTATAAATAAACTGTTTGTGAACGTCAGCATTAAACATATATCAGTCGTTTACGACCTTGCTTGCTTCAGTTAATAAAATTCGTTGGTCTAACCGTTGGAATGTCTTTGAAATGTCATTCAAATCTACATGTTGTCACCGTCTTCAAAATACAGAGTAGATACATTTGAACACTCAACTAGATCAAACATAATATTAATACAATAGAATATAGAACTCTCAACAATAATCTTCTTCTTCTTTGATCCTTAGCCGCTGACCGTCAAAGCAGTCAGTGGCCATCACGCCTAGTGGAGTCTTGCAGGGCGACAAGAAATTGATTCCACTTTGATCGGTCGGTGGCCATCCTTCGTACAGTGCCCCAACTCTAGTTCATACCTCGCATCTCAGCCTCCACAGTCCTCCGCCAAGTTGTTTTTGGTCGGCCTCTCTTTCGTTTTCCTTCAGGGGTCCGTAGCATGGCTGTTCTTGTGATGGCATCGAGGTCTCTTCTGAAGACATGGCCAACCCAGCTCCAGCGTCTGCCAGCTATGATGGTGTGCATGTCCTCTTGCTTGCTCCGGGTAAGCAGATCTTGGTTGGTGATGGTATTCGGCCAAAAGATTCGGAGAATTTTTCTTAGGCATGTTGTGTAAAAAGAGGACAATTTCGACATTTCCTTCTCTGTAACTCTCCAGCTCTCCGCGCCATAGAGAAACACAGAAAGCACACAGCTCTGATATAATCCTAATTTTGTGCTTGTGCTGTACTGAAAAGAATTCCAGATCTTGTTTAGACTAAAAAAAAAAGGTTTTTCTTGCTTTGTTCATTCTGTTGTTGATGTCTTTGTATGCTCCGCCGTCTGGTGTTACTATGAATCATAGGTATGTGAAGGCGTCTGTCTGTTCAAGTTGCTGATTCTTTACTGATATGGGCTCAGGGTTGCTTACATTGAGCGTCATGACCACTGTCTTCTTTAGGTTGATGTTCAATCCCACCTGCTGACTATACTTATTAAGTCTATCCGTTTTTTCCTGGATGTGTTGATGTGAATGTGTTAGTAGTGCAATGTCATCTGCATATTCAAGATCTTCCAATGTAGAAAATGTGATCCATCTTATTCCTCTTGGACTGCCCTCTGTTGTCTGGCGCATCACTTAGTCTATGACTGTTAAAAATAGAGTGGTTGATAAGGGGCATCCATGTCGTACTCCTGTCTTCACTTCAAAGGTTAGGTTGCTCTGCCCAATGCTACATGTAAAGTTGGCATAAAGGCTTTTTATGATTGACACTATGCAGCATGGAATTCCATAAGCCCTCAGTATTTTCCATAAACTATCCATATGTATACTGTCAAAAGCCTTTTAAAAATCAACGAAATTAATGTACAGCTGTCTTTGCCATTCTGAGCACTGCTCTATTATGTTCCTGAGGATAAATATATGATCTACACATTTTCTGTTCTTTCTAACATATTGCCTTTAACCTGGGAGACTTAGCTTCTATTTTCTTTCTTTTCATTTCCTTTCTCTTCGCTATGGCGTTTAGCGTATCTGGTGTTATCCAGTCTTGGCTCTTTCTTTCCTGGAATCCCAAGCATGACTTGCTGCTTTCCTTGTATATTGTTGAGATGGTGTTGAATCTCTGGTCGACATCATCGGTCTCTGTTTCCTGGCTTTAGGTAATCTTATATCGTCTCTTTACGTCGACCACGAAAGCTTTTCTGGTGAGGGGGTCCTTGTTATTTGTAAAATTATAACAGGTTTTATCGCACTCGACATGGTTTTTATACATACTTCTTTGTTGATATGCGTTGCCCGAACTACTCCGGAAGTACGTCACATAGTCTGCTAATATTTGGCAGACATTCTTTGCCGGCCTTGCGTGGCAGATTTGAGCTATGATTCGTGCTCTTTCGCTGTGTATTACTGTGTGTGAGAAGACGTTTTTTTGACGAGCTCCAGAAAGTGTACTCTTGTAATAGTGTTTTTGTAAATTTATATCATCTAGGTCGTCCTACAGTATGGAGTCTATGCTTGATTATAATTAAATGGACAAGCGAATGCTGAATAGAAAGAAGTGAGTGGAACTATTTATTAAAGTTTTCAGCAGTATGCATAAGACATCTTGTCTTTAGTCTACGTGACGATAGACTGGTTTCATGGACTGGCTAGTGAATGCGATTGATTAATATATATTGGATGCAAATATATAAGGAGCTTCGTCCTATATTAAAAGTGAATATGTGTTCTTCAACGTCAAACTGGCTTTATCAAGTTTCTGACTGTTGAAGACTGATTCACGTTCTAAGGCTGTTTAAAAAGTTGGACTTAGAGGCCTGTTACAAAATATATCATAGACAAGCTGGAAGCCCAGATCCAGCTACTTGATGATTTAAAGAAGAACTCGGTGGGGAGAAGATCTACTACTAATTCAACCCCAACAATAATTGGGTGCAGCAAGCCGATTATCGTTAGATCGAAAGACTTTTTCATCATTTTTGCTACAGACGTTCTCATGCAATCGTACTTCGTTCCTGTTCTTGCACAATGGTGCACGTGTCGTCTGCTAGCTTCTGAGAAGGCCATAATACAAGTTCACTTTGCAGTCCTTTATCTGTTCAAGTATTGAAAGAGCATTTGTTCAAGATTATTATATCTGCTGCATCCTGATGTATGAAAGCATCACATTTTCTGTTGAAGATGGCGTATTTTTATGACAACGGTGAATCAAGTGGATTCTGAAACATGTCAGCTGTTGAACCGTTGCTAGACCTAGTGAGCGGTCTTTTGTGTCCAGTTCGCATCGGTGCTGGGAGGAACGGACATTGAAACTGGGAGGATTTTGAGGCCTGGCAATCAGATATGTCACGTTGATGTTTCATACAGCGTGTGACTGAGTTATCTTTGTTTGCCTGCGCTATTTTTTCAGATTTATGTTGCATGTTTTAATTTCGTGGTGTATTTAATCTGTGGGAGGTAGGAGGGACTTGTGAATCTGTCAATACCATTTCGACTGGTCGATAGATTCATGAGCGTACTTTAAGGTTTGGAGTGTGATTGTTTCAAATAGTGGGGCCGGCATTACAAAGCTGTGTGAATCTGCTACTATTGAAATAATCATGACCTATGAGTGTTAGCTGTGAAGTATTGTTAAGTGTACAATTTGTGATTGTGGTCCAGTCCTATATATATTTTTTCTCTTTAGTTGGCTAAATTATTGTTTGTGAAACTGTGCTTCTAACCTGGCTATCTTTCATTTAATAGATGTGATATATGTTGTAAAACAATTGTGATGTATTGTCATAAGTGTGAATGGAGCTATATTTTTTTTGAGTGTTCAATTTATATATTCATTCCTACGTGTCCTTTTTGCATTTGCTTCTTTTGGCTCTAATCCCTGTATTCTGTCTTCTTGTTTGTACTTTTCTTTTATGCTCCATCATTAACATCTATATATTTTGCTACTAATGCAACAAGTTGGTTGAATTTGAAGTTGTGATATAATTATTGAAAATATTATTCAAAGTGATAATATTCTAAATTTACTTTATTTGTTGCTATTGAAAGGCACAATAACAGTAAAGCATGGCAACCTTGAAAGATTTAGTAAAGGTTGGAAAAGATTTTGGTTTGGAGCGGGAAGCCTTGCAAACCTATGTAGACAAAGAAATAAGAAGACAAGAAGAATTGTCAGAAAAAAGAAGACAAGAAGAAGAAAAAATAAGACAAGAAGAATTGTCAGAAAAAAGAAGACAAGAGGAATAAAAAAGAAGACAAGAGGAATAAAAAAGAAGAGTTAGCTCTTAAAAAGGAAAAGTGAAAACATGCTAAAGAAATTAAATTAGCTGAGATTGAACTTGAGAAATTAA
This sequence comes from Oreohelix idahoensis, assembly GCA_024509875.1. Taxonomy (NCBI): domain Eukaryota; kingdom Metazoa; phylum Mollusca; class Gastropoda; order Stylommatophora; family Oreohelicidae; genus Oreohelix; species Oreohelix idahoensis. The sequence continues at coordinate 198,888 of JAMPIV010008217.1, read as the reverse complement.
GATTGCAAGAACATGATAATGTCATGAATGTTGATACTGATAGAAGAGATCATAACAAATATGTCAAGGTATATTTTCCTAAATTTAGCTCTTCCATTGACGATATCTCCTGCTTCCTTAGTAGATATGAGACTTATTGTCATGAGCTTTATATCGATAGAACTACATGATCTAGTAGGCTCATGAACTTATTGGTCGGAGAGCATTTACGGCTGTGTGTACAATGGATAATCAATCTAGAAATGACTATGATGCTGTTAAAGTATTACTACTTAAGAGATTTCAATTCGATGAGGATGGCTATAAGCTTAAATTTAAATCACTAGTGCCAGATTCTGCAAAAGACTTTTTAGAATTTATTGCCTCAATAAAAATGTACTTTTCTAGATAGATTGATCTTGCTAAAATTGAAAAGACACTTGACGGTTTGTCTGACTTAATTCTAAGAGAGAAAGTTTTGTCCTCCATTAGTGGAGACTTTTTATCCTTTTTACAGGAGAGAAAATAAGATAAGTTGTCTGTTTGTGAAACCTTGGGTAGACAATACCAGGTCGCACACTCAAACCAAATTTAAGCAAAGATAACATTAAGAATTCTCTTCCAGCAGCTTCAGCCAGAGTGAAGAATTATAACACTTCTAGGCAAAGATCCAACAGCATTAACAAGAATTATAGATGGAATCAAAACGTTCAATATGGCAACAATAGAGGCAGAAATAACTTTAATAAGAAATCTCAACAGCCTCAAAGATATGATAACTATAATAATAATACTGATTATTATGGTCCTCAATCATCAAACAGATATAAGGATTATCAAAATAGAGGAGGTTATAATGCCAGGTCAGGCTGAGGTAATAGGTCATTCCACAGGAATAATGACAATTACACAAACAATAGTGGTTCTTTTCAGAACAATAATTATCGACAGGCAAGAAACCCAGAACGTGTTTATGCTGTCGTGGATGTCAGAGACAATAATGCAAACCAAAACAATTTGCCAATTGCTCATGCAAGTGCTTGCAGTGTTGACTTAGCTAATAGTACTAACTGTACTCAATGCAGTTCTTTGTTTCAGCCACAGAGAGTACCAAGACTTTTGTGTGGACACCCTTTGCCTGTTATGTCATCTTTTGAAAACACGGGTTCCTTGGTACTGGATAAGGGTTTTGTAAACAATAAATTAGTTTCACTGTTGCGAGATACAGGGGCAACAACGATTGGAATACGGAGGTCGATGGTGGACCCATCAGATTACGCAGGAAAAGAAGTTAAATGTATTACTTTTGGAGGAACGGTAGAATACTATCCTACAGCGGAGGTATTTGTGGATACATCTTGTTTTACTGGTAGAGTACTGGCATGTTTATTAAATAAACCTGTCACTGGGATTATCCTTGGAAACATCCCAGGGATCAATGAATGTTCCAGACAAGACATTGAGAAGTGGGAGAAAAAGCACTTCATAATGGCTAAAGCTGTTACTACCAGAGCACTAGCTCGTGCTGAAATGTTAAATCATAATAGTGATGATATTGTGTTAGAGGAAGTTATCAATGATGATGAGCACACCAATCATGTCATGAGTGATGATAATGATGACATTAATAATGATGAGGGTAGTGAAAATGATAATACTACTCTTGTTGAAGAAGATGATTATTTACAAATTGAATTGATTGAGAAGGAATCTTTCATTCAAAGACAAAGAGAAGATTATTCTTTAAGAAAATTTTTTCAGTTGGTAACATCAAGGAAGGTGATTACTGACGATAAGGCAAAACATTGGTATACCTTAAATAATGATATTTTGGTGAGGAATTTTCAAGATGTTGATTCTGTTAAGAAACAAATAATGGTACCAATTTGTTATAGACCAGTGGTGCTATGACATGCACATGATTTAAATGCTGCGGGTCATTTGGGTATCGCAAGGACTAAACAGAGAGTTTTGTCTCATTTTTTTTGGCCTGGTGTGACCAAAGATGTAAAGGTTTTTTGTCGTACTTGTTTAGTTTGCCAGAGTGTTGCAACTAAAAGGCCTGGTCATAACTCACCCATTCAAGCAGCAGACATATCCTTGCGTCCAATCGCAAAGATGGTTATTGACCTTATTGGTCCTATCAAAGTCACTTCAGCTAGGGGTCATAAATTTGTATTAACGTGTATCGATATGTGTACTCGTTGGCCCAAGGCTATCCCATTGAAAAAAATTTCCAGTGACGATATAGCGGATGCTCTATTTTAAATATTCAGCAGACTGGGTTTTCCCGAAAACATACAGTCTGATAATGGTTCGCAATTTGTATCGGATGCCATGAAAAAAGTAATGAACGTGTTTGGAATTGAAAGATCACTCAGTTCATTATACCACGCTCAAGCTAGTGGAAAAATAGAAAGATTTAATAGGACCTTAAAGCAAATGCTCGATAGAGTCACAGCAAAATATCCGCAAGATTGGGATCGAATCTTGTCAGCTGTTCTCTTTGCCTACCGAGAAATTCAAAATTCAAGTACGTGTTTTTCCCGTTTTGAGTTGGTCTATGGTGCAAAGCCACGAGGTCCCATGGCTATATTAAAACAACTACATTGTGGTACTAATATGGACGTGGAAATTCAATCGTCTTATCAATATGTCGTAAATTTAAGGCAAAATATTATTGACGCATGCCAAATAGCAATTCAGTCGTCGGAGAGGGCAAAATCAAAGGCTCGACTGTTTTTTAATAAAAACAGGAAACTGCGCCAATTATGGCCAGGTGACAAAGCTTTTGTGTTGCTTCCGAACAAGAAAAATAGATTGCTGATTTCTTGGAAAGGTCCTTATAAAATCATAAACAAATTATCAGATGTCGACTATGTTGTAGATGTGAAAGGAAAAGACAAATTTTTTCACATTAATATGTTACAACAGTTTCATACTAGACCACCACATCTATGTCCTACCTTTAAAGCTATTGACGAATCGATTGATGGTCGTTCTTCTTTGGCAGTAATTCAAGAAGAAACTTCAGACTTTGCTGATGATGGTGAACCTATTCTATTATTACCTGATATTCATCTGTTGGCGACTGAATCTTGGAAAGATGTTTCCATTGATCCTACTTTGAATTCTAATCAGAAAGATCAGATTTCTGACTTACTACAATCATTTTCTGATGTGCTCACGGATATTCCTGGGCATACTGATGTCATTCAACATGATATAATGTTAACGAATTTGACACCTATCAAACTGAAACCGTATCCTATCCCAATTAATTTACAATCTCAGGTACAAGATGAGATAAAACAGATGATTAAATTAAACAAAATAGAACCGTCCAATTCACCATATAGCTTTCCTATGGTGTTAATGAGGAAAAAGGACAAATCTATAAGAATTTGTATTGATTTTAGACGGTAAAACGCAGTGTCCGTTCGAGTCGCGGAACCTTTTCTCGTTCTTGAATCACTTCTTGACAGACTATCTACTGCCACTTTCTTCACTAAGTTTGACTTATCAAAGGGATATTGGCAGGTTCCTTTATCTGACAAATCTAAACCGTACACAGCTTTCGCTACACCTTTAGGTTTGTTTCAATTCATCGTCTTTTAGTCTTGTTAATGCTCCTGCTACGTTTGTACGCATGATGCGTAGGCTATTTTCTGATCGTGAGGATTTGATTACCTACATAGATGATATTTGTTTGTTCCATTATTCTTGGAATGATCATATCAACGGTATTCATTCTTTGTTAGATACCTTACGATGTCATAATATTACTGCGCGACCTTCTAAGAGTAAAATAGGTTTTTCTGAAATTACATTTCTCGGTCACAAGGTTGGAGGTGGAGTCTTACAACCTGAAGATTCTACGGTTTCCAAAATTCTTAATCTAGATATTCCTCGAACAAAAAAAAAGTTCGAAGTCTTTTGTGTTTGATCAATTTTTACAGGAGATTTAACAAATTTTTCTGATTTAACCTCAGTTTTGTCTGCGTTGCTGAAGAAAGATGCAGCAAAGAAAGTAATTTGGACACATGCGTGTCATGATGCATTAAATGTGATAAAATGTGCGTTCTCAAAATCGGCATTATTACGATTGCCTGATATTCGATTTCCGTTCATTCTCAGAGTCGATGCCAGCAATGTCGCAATAGGGGGAACACTAATGCAAGAGTTCAAAGGCCACATGCACCCTACACTGTATGTGAGCAGGAAGTTAACCCCCACAGAACAAAAGTACCCAATCGTAGAACGAGAGCTGCTAGCTATCGTTTTCGCCTTCAATACAAATCAAAGATACCTCTTGGGAGCTCACTTCACTCTTGAGACTGATCAACGAGCTTTGGGTTATTTACAGACAGCTCGTTTTACTAATCCAAAGGCAGCTAGAGCCAGCCTGGCTTTACAGCCGTACGATTACAGCATTAGATCAATAAAGGGAAATCTCAATGTCGTCGCCGATGTGCTGTCCAGATGCATCAAGGAAGCTCCATCATATATCGCGTCCACAAGTTCAGATGATCAACATAATGCAATCTAGTCAGAATATCTACATTCTCAGTTCCGGTGCTCAAAACATTTCGCATCAAGAACCTCGTAATTTGATTAAATCACCAGATTGTACTTTTGTCACGGTGATGTTACAGCAATGCCACCCGCACAGCCACATGATGATGCTTAATTATGGATCACTTCATAGCGTGTGACATCGTTTTACTTCGGACATTGCATAGACACAACATACAGTCATCTTCAGATGCACAGTTCAACTACCAGTTGTTAAGAAAAAAATGTGTACAAATGTTTCGATTGATTCAGTTCGGAACAGTTTTGAAATACACACATTAACAGTCATGAGACTTTATGCTGGACTTTCAAGGGAGACAACTATTAAATGAAGCTCATACCAGGATTTCAAGGGAGTTAACCATGAGATTGATACGTACTTTTCTTTGTGATATCACTTCACAGTTTGCGGACTTATTGATTTTTTGTCTTATACTATTAAAGAGACAACAATCATGGACACTTTCAAGATGGAATTTCTACATGAAACTTCAAGCACTATATGATTGTGTGCACGGAATGGACTTGACTTTATTGGAAATAATAGCTTTTTCCCATACAGGAGTGGAAAAGACATATTGACTTACTATATTAATTAACTTTTCAACACAAAAGAATATTACTTTGACACTTATGAGTTAGATATTAAGGCGCTGTGAACGCTATTATAAAATTAATTCATGATTCGTTGTTCATATTTTGTATATGATACAATTTGACATACCATTCACTACCACACAAAACTTTATGCATTTGATAATGTGTAACAGTCAAACATTTTGTGTGTGTCAAGTGTCTGTCTTACGTCTTCTATGATTGAATAAGATTTTTATATACACTTAGCATTAATGTTAATTTCAAGTGTAATTAACTGACTAGGTGACATGACAATGAACAGTAGGTGTTTTCTGACAGACTGAAGTGTGAGAATGCATGATATATTATCATTATTAATGTTATATGTTGACTGACGTTTGCTATAGTACCTCATTATGTTGTGAAATTGCTTTGAGCTTTTCGTAGACAGAGGTATTAGCATTTCATGCTGAATTTCCACACCTCGTATGTTAAATTGCCTACATTACAGCACACACATAGGTCTATGCATAGTCATAGCAAAAGGGACATGTAATGTTACCTTTTGCTCACCTTAGTGGTGGTTTCTATCAATAGCAATAATGACAACTTCGTTGCCATTATTGGCCGGAGGGGGGGGGGGGGGGGGGGTGGGGTGGGGGGCGGGGGTGGGGGGGGGGGGGGGGGGGGGTGCCTGAGTAGTTTTTATGTGTTAAATCATAGCAGGTTTTATCGCACTCGACATGGTTTGTATACATACCTCCTTGTTAAATTAGATTTTGCGTTGGGGTTTGTATACCTTCGGTTGACGTACTACTCAGAAGTACGTTACATAGTCTTCTAATATTTGGCAGACGATTCTTTGCCGGCCTTGCGTGGCAGATTTGAGCTAGTATTCGTGCTCTTTCGCTGTGTATTACTGTGTGTGAGAAGACGTGTTTTTGACGAGCTCCAGAAAGTGTACTCTTGTGATAGAGTCTTTTTAAATTATATCAGCTAGGTCGTCTTACGGTGTGGAGTCTATGCTTGAATATAATTAAATGGACATGCGGATGCTGAATAGAAAGAAGTAAGTGTGGAACTATTTATTAAAGATTTCAGCAGTATGCATAAGACATCTTGTCTTTAGTCTACGTGACGATAGACTGGTTTCATGGATTTGCTAGTGAATGCGATTGATTAATATATATTGGATGCAAATATATAAGGAGCTTCGTCCTATATTAAAAGTGAATATGTGTTCTTCAACGTCAAACTGGCCTTATCAAGTTTCTGTCTGTTGAAGACTGATAACACGTTCTAAGGCTGTTTAAAAAGTTGGACTTAGAGGCCTGTTACAAAATATATCCTAGACAAGCTGGAAGCCCAGAACCAGCTACTTAATGATTTAAAGAAGAACTCGGTGGGGAGAAGATCTACTACTAATTCAACCCCAACAGTCCTTAAGTTTCGTGATGTTATATCTTTTCTGTTTGACTGCAACTGGTCCAGCAGCTCTGATTTTCACCTTCAGTGTTGCTACTACTAGGTGATGATCACTTCCCACATCTGCGCCTCTTCTTACTTTCACGTGCATGTCTCCATCTGCCATTGATCATTATGTGATCTATCTGGTTTCTGTCTCGTCCGTCTGGTGATTCCCATGTTAACTTGTGCACTTCTTTGTGTGGAAAAAGTGTTCCTCCAATGACCAGGTTGTTAATACTGCAGAAGCTTATTAATTTGTCCCCATTCTCATTCACTGTTCCACTGCCCTCAACAATAATGAAGCAAGATAAAGTAAGCAACGATTATGATGAAAATAATGAACTTTAATTCAAGATGAACATGAATCCACGCAGGGGCCTTGCATCGGTCACTATGTCCGTATCAATTCTGACTCATGCCAAAGATAGAAGTCTACAACGTCATTAATCCTGACAATAGCAACAAAACCCTATAACATCTTGGTGTCAGAGAAGTGGTTCTTCATTTCTCGTGAGGAAATTTTACGATTATTCGACGAAGACTATCAACAGTCTTACTCTGACCACAGAAGAGAAGTTATTTTTGTTCAATGCAACCTGGCACATTGAATATATCACTGTAACGATTTCCTGTTCGAGCAAACGATTGGTATCAACGGTCCATCGTCACCGCTGTTCCAACACTTCAAACATATCTTGGGCTGTGGTAGATCATAGCAAACACGTTTCAAAGTCACGTCGTATCCAGAAGTTCATATTTTATCTTGGCAGTCGCGGCTTCAATCAACTCAGAAGTCCATTCACCATCTGACAGTCGACTCGGAGTACAGCTTGTTGTTAGAAGCCTACCTTGGATCAGTGTATCTGCATTCATGGGACCCTGTTTCTAGCTTGACTGGCATTGGACACACGAATTATGTTCCCATGACAGATAAGTGCTTGTGTGTGTTATGTGATTTGGTACCACGTTTCGCCCTTCGTTACGCCCGTGCAGGTCTGCTCTCTCTTCTATTCGTCTAATCTTTCTGTTCATAATTTTCTGTATTCATCTTTTCTTCGTGGGAGGTTGGTTCTGGGACCCTTAGATGTAGATTCTTTTCACGAGAATTTATGTATAAGGGCTTTCTTGTAGGGATATATTGTTAATATTGCATGCTGAGAATTCCTGTGCACAGCACTGACAAAGATCGTAGGTCTTCGCCTGCTTTCTAACGATTCTAACTAGTATTTTCATTTCCACCCATTTTTAGTGATGACATCATGTATCCGGTGATTCTTTATTTCAATTGACCTATTTTCCCTCACGTGATTCTGTATTGACGTTCGTTTTACTATCAATCCTTGTCTGAACGTTTATTTTTTATCGACTGAATTGGTTATTTTGTTTATTTTGTTGTCCTGTCATATTTCTAGTGTTTCATTGATGGCTATCATTTTGCCCATGTGCTGTTTAGTTGCGTTATTCTCGTCGTGTTATGTCCTGTATTTTGACACGTTACTTCATTGTTTTTATGGGCTGTGCCATTCATCTTCACTTGTGTTCATCTCTTCTTTTTCGTTCTTTATTTAGTAAGATTTGCTTTTCGATATTGATACAGTTAGTATTGGTATTACTTTATATCGCTGGTATTGGTTAATTATATTATATTGGCTATTGCATTGTCACTCTTGTAGTGATACTCATAGACAACATAATGTCTACGCTTGAAGATTTCCTTCAAGAAGGTATGAAGAAAGGGAAATCTGGTGATGAATTAGACATATTAAAAAAAAAGTAAAGGATCCCGTTACACGCCCATTGAGGCATATTGGGAATATGGTGTTAGGCCCATATTTTCTTGACCATCGGCACACTAGGGATGATGTGGTCAGCATCACGCCGGCCGCCTTAACCTTCACATAAGTTGCTCTGGTCGAACCATAGACTACTGAGCTAGGATGCCAGTGCACTAACCACTATACTACCTCGGCTCCCGACATACGCAGAGGCAAAATATGAGAAATATTTAGCACATATTGATAGAAGTGAGCAAAGTGATACTCAGAAAAGAGCTGACAAACTATGAAAACACGAACTTGCTCAAAAGGATAGAGAACAGGAATTAGAAAAACAAAGACTTGCGCAAAGAGAGAAAGACAAACAATATGAAATTGAACTAGAGAGAATCACAATAGCAGATAGAGAAAAAGAAAAGAGAATGAAAATAGAAGCTAGAGAAAAAGAAGAGAAATTAGAAATGGAGACTAGTGTGACGATACGGTTGTGCGATCTCACGTCCGCTCCATCAGTATCACTGTTTTCTTCATTTTTTTTCCTTTCACTCATCGCTTTTATGTGGCATAATTTTTTGCACTTTCATTCATTATTATGTGGCATATTTTATGCACCATTTTTTACTCTCTATGCTGAATCTAGTAGGGGAAAGTCTTTAACACTCCACTCCCCTATGGCAGTATTTGCTAGAGGACTGTCTTTATCTTGTTTACCACTCCTCAGACGTATTTACGTTTCACCAGGTGAACTGTGGTATTATGGTAACAATACCCAGTCATCACACCGGTCACCCGCTTATCGCCTTGAATCCGTCTGACCACATTTTGAAACGTGTCGGTCCAACATTTGACCCCAATGAAAAGCGGCTGATCGTGTTGACACAAGTTTTTATTGTGCGTACGATGAAAGAATAAAACATTGTCTGGCCAGACATCCGTCTGGCGGATGCACGCATATAAAGGCGATAACAAGATAACTTGTCGGGGTAGACATCTTAGCGGAAGACATTACGCCAGGAAAACACGGTCACAATGTTGTGGGAGCCAGACAGGTGCAGCCGGAACCACATTACGTGTTACTATAAAGAGGTCACGCGTGGATATTAAATTTTATATTTTGAAACACGTGAGAGTATTATTTTTCGAATTTGAAAAGCCCCTACCCACGTAGTGCTGAACGAAATTCGATTTGATTGGTTTGAAGTGAGAGCCGGAATAAACAATGCATTCTATTGAAACATTCGGCGGAAACACCATATGTGAATTGAACTTAGAATGAGAGATATAATCCAGTGAACTCAGAAACACAGAACGGGCAGCTTCACAACTTCAACCGAGCAACTCCCAACAGCTAGGAAGAGAAGGATCGGACCTAGAATTCCTATATCAAAAGTGACAAATCGACAGTATTTGGGCAACTCTGAAACCCTAAGAGTAAACCCGCATATTCAAATACACAGACTGTAAAATTTCAGGACCAGGACTTTATAAATACAAGATTGGAAACCTAGAAATTGGATCATTGTTAAGTAAGTTTATTAATGTATTTTTGTATGTTGACTACACTTAGACTATTAGCAGTTAATCTACGCGGTAATATCTCTATCTGTGGTTAATATTGTATTTTGCACGGTTTTTCAGTGTTATTGAACACAATATATTTAATACGTCACCGGGAGTTTATGACGTAATCCTTTCTGCACTAATGTATGCAAACTGTTTGTTTCTAGGCCTTTCGTATATTGGAGTCGTCAATGAAGGACGTACTTTTTCTAGCTCCTGAGATATTGGAGGAAAAAAATATTTTCTGTGGTTTAAAGTACTTCGAGGGCCGTAACAATGTTTTACTGAAGATTCAAAAGTAAGAGAGAGGATTCGTATCTACATTATTGAAGGAATTACATTGATATTCCTTAGTCTTTATATTCTGTCCCACATTACTTGGGTGGATTGTTCGCCACCTTCAGTACCGCGGCCAGTCATGAATTGACCAGACAAGACTGAGAGAGGAGCTCGTATTCATGTATGTACTCATGCTATGCCATTGAATTAACTTTATGCCTACAAGTTATAATAAACATGCCAGTTTTATGTGGACCCATCCACGTCAGCAGTTGCTTTGATCTATGAATAGTCACTGTCATCACCCATCCACGACATTCATAATGCGAAGCACGATACTATTTCAATTGAAGAAAATTCAACTGTAACAAAGGATTTTATGATGGGCCTGTACTGGGGAGTCGATATCAAGAACAATTGCCAGTTGTAAAAACAAAAGAACAGTGATTGAATGTTATTTTTTATCAACGAAAAATGACCTTGTCACCTTTGGCCCTCATTTGCATAAATTGTTATGAAGAGCGCATGTCTGCCGGCTTTCAAATCCATCATCAGATGTAAGCAAGATGTCAGCATCCTACATTTTTTATCAAGTTCCCTGCTAGATGTTGTCTTTCAAGTCTGCCATGTTCGTTGTCTGATGCTCGGGACTACTGTTTGCTGTACGAGGACTATCTACAAGCTGCTATTACATCAGTCTGCTGCCAGCGCTGAAATGTCTGGTTCTTCTGTCTAGCATTTGGACGGGACCTCGGGACTTTGAAAATTAAGTGGACCTTTTTGAATGCTTTTTTGATTAGGGTACTATTGCTAAGCCCTTTTCCATCTTTGCTCTGTGTAGCTTTATGTATCTTTTCATGTTCTGTTGTTTTCGCGGGAGGTTGGGGGGTCGATTCGATGTTAGCAATACCAAGTCATTGAAGATAACTGCACATCGAACGTTCGCTAGGCTTTAGTATTGGAAATTCTATGTAAGCGGTAATCTGGCTCAAGTAACTTCTTCGATGTTTTTCTGACCGCTAAATGTCTTTTTCGATCGATTCATGTTAGCTGTGACGTTTCGTCTATTTGTTTGTACATGTATTGTTATCTAGTTCTATTTTCCTTAGTTTTGTAATAATTTGTTCGTGCTGTAGTTCTAATCTGCCTATCATTTGGTTTTTACAGTATCTATTTATACTCTGTCTGGGTCGTGTCTGTGTCTATTGTTAGCAGTGAGATTTGTCCAATCTGCTGTTTTCATTTTTTGTTATCCATTATCATTTACTGCTATATTTCACTGTTTGTGCTTGATATATTCTTATAAAATTATGTCGTAGATAATTTTTTTTCTTGTGCTATTTCTTTTCCTAGCTACACTATATTAATATTGTAAAAATTTGCAATGGTATTATTGCGATAAACTATCGCTACAGTTATTGCTTAGAAAAAACTATTGTAAAGCTACAAGCCATTATATTTCGACTAAGTGAGTAATATTATTAATTTAAAATGGCTACATTAGATACTTTGTCGAGCAAGGCAAAGCATTTGGTTATAAAGGTGAAGTTTTGGGGGAATTTGCCATGTCTGAGCTGGCAAAAGCAGAAATAAAATTACAGAAACAGGAAGCTAAGGAGGAGAAAAGCTGAGAAAAGGCGTCTTGAAGAATTAGAGGAGAAAAAGAGAATGATGGAAATGGAGGAGAGAAAAATGTAATATGATAGAGGAATGGAGGATACGAAAGCTTTGACATTGGCCCATGAAGAAAGAATGATGCTTCTTCATTTAGAGGAATTGAAATTAAGAGGTAAAAATGGAAATAATAGTAATTCAGATACTCCTAATTCCTCAGGCAATAAAAATAATGGCAATGCTAAATTTCGATTGCCAATATTTAACCCAGGTTTTGATGACATTCCATGCTTTCTTTCACGCTATGAAAGTGTGTGTGAAGCACATAAATTAGACAAATCACAATGGTGTGCTAAACTAATGGAATTTTTAAGTGGAGAGCCGTTGACTGCTATAAGCACAATAGACGAGACTTAGAAACAATTATAATGTTGCTAGAGCACTATTATTAAAACGATATCAACTCGATGCAGAGGTATATCGCATGAGATTTTAAACTATGATTCCTGAAACTGGGAAGGACTTCTCGGAATTCATCTCTGCCATACGACTTACTTTTAACAGATGGGTTCAACTCTCTGGAATTGAGAAAACATATGATGGCCTTATGGACCAGTTGTTAAGGAATAAGGTGTTATCCTCAGTGAGAAAGCCAATTTTGGTCGTTTTTGGATGAACGCAAGCCTACGACCCTATCTTCATTAGAAGCGATTGCAAAACAATACTGCACATCACATCCGGGTGCTTGTATCAGCAATAGCCTTATTAAGGATTGATTACCAGTTGCCTCAGCTGCAACTTGGAACAATAATAATGGTAAACAAAGATCTCATAGCCTGGATAGAAATGTTATGCCTAGGAGGTATAATGATAATAACTATAATAAGCAGGGGAACTTTAACAGGAATGATAATTACAATAGAGGGAGGCAACTATTCAGAAGCCAGTCACTTCAGTTCAGATATAATAATTCCCAACAAAATTTCAATTGGAAGAGACAAAACAATTTTTCTCCAAATTATAACAACTGGAATAATAACAGTGCCAATCATCACGTTTACCACAATAGAAATAATACCCAGGGATATAGGAATCAGGGCACTTCCGTCGATCGTCAGAGACAACGATCACGTTCTCGGGCTCCTAGACAGTTTGATCATAACACTGGGGCAGCACTCGCTGATAATACACCAATGGTTAATCAGGACATGGGTGTTCAAACTCAATCATCTGCGTGTTGTGCATTCGATTTTGATGTTGCTTCTCGTTGCCAGGAATGTCTAACTCTTTTTAAGGCAGATAGTACTTCGGTGTTGAAGTGCGCACATTGCTTGCCTGCTGTGACTGGTCTCTCTGCCCATGACGGCACGGGCACTCTCGTGTTTCACAGGGTGTTCATGAATGGTACTCAAGTGTCTGTACTCAGGGATTCAGGTTCAACTACTGTTGGAATCAGACAGTCGCTTGTTCATCCATCTTGCGCGACAGGCGGTTTTGTTAAATGCATTAATTTTGGTGGTACTGTTGAGATTTATCCCACAGCTATTGTTGATATCAATATACCATTTTTTTTCAGGAAAGGTGAAAGTATTAATGTTGAAGAATCCTGTTGCTGATTTAACGGTTGGTCGTATCCATGAAAGCAAGGATAGCTCACCAGAAGAGATTGAGTTATGGGAAAAAAATTATCTCTTGACAGCCAATGCTGTTACCACACATGCCCAATACACAGGCACTGGGAAATGATGACAATAGGGACGTTAGCTCAATGACTCAGGATGACACTGAGGTGCATTCTGTTATAGACAGAGTGTCATTTGCTTAGCTTCAAAAAGAAGATAACTCTTTAAAAAACTTTTTCTCAATGATCAAAAATAATGATGATATTGACTTACAAAAAGGTCCTAAACATTGGTTTACTCTTAAAAATGACATTTTGGTTAGAAACTTAGTAGATGACTCTACTATCAAACACCAAGGGATTGTGCGTGGTACTCTTCGCCCATATATTTTACGACATGCACATGACTCCCATTGCGCGGGTCATATGGGCTATACTCGCACTCGTTCCAGAGTGTTGTCTTCTTTCTTTTGGCCTGATGCTTCCAGAGACGTATCATCTTATGTACGGTCCTGCGTTACTTGTCAGGAAGTTAAATCTAGGGGAGCTTTTGATGTTACTCCTATTCAAGCCTGTGATATCTTTGTCAGACCTTTCGATAAGATGGTCGTAGATATTATCTGTCCTCTTTCTGTTACATCTGCTAGGGATCACAGATATGTCCTCACGTGCATTGATTTATGCACTCGTTAGCCTGAGGCGATCCCTCTTAAGCACATCACCACTTCTGAAGTGACTGATGCACTCTTGCTCATATTTTCAAGATTGGGATTTCCTCGCAAACTTCTTTCTGATCATGGTTCCTAATTTGTTTCTGAGACCATGAAATCTGTCATGCAAACACTTTAATATAGATAGATCTCTTAGTAGCATCTATCACGCGATGAGCAATGGTGCAGTTGAGCGACTCAATAGGACACTTAAGCAACTGTTACGCAAGGTAACTGCCAAATATCCTCAAGATTGGGACCGGATCCTGCCGGCTGTACTTTTCACCTATCGGGAAGTGCCGCACGAGTACAGAGGGGCTTTTCGCAATTTGAGCTACTTTTTGGAGCTCAGCGACGAGGTCCTATGGGATTGATTAAAGATCTTCTTACTAACACTGAAATGACTCAGAACACTCAGTCATCTGTCGAGTATGTAGTTAATCTTCGCCGGAAGATTGTAGACGCTTGTCAGTTGGCTGCCAAACTAAAGTCCTGTCTATTTCAAAACAGAAATAGACATCTAAGACAACTTTTTCTGGGTTGTGAAGCTTTCGTATTGCTCCCTCGGAAGGATAATAGATTACTTATTGCATGGAACGGCCCTTTCAAGGTTGTATCTCGTATTTCAGACGTTGACTACGTCCTAGATGTTAAGGGACAAAGAAACATATTCCATATTAATATGCTCAAGGAATATCATACGCGACCAGAGCATTTACATTCTATTTTCCATGACATTGATGACAATGTGAGTAATTCTTATCATTTTTCCAGTTTATCTGAGATTCATGAGGAAGAATCTTCCTTCCCAGATATTCACATGACTCTTCCTATCCTTCCTTTTAATTCTACTGAATCTTGGCATGATGTGTCTATTTCATCTTCTTTGTCTTCAGATCAACATCGCCAGGTGTCCAATCTATTAGAATCCTTTTTTTTATGTCCTGACCGATCTTCCTTGTCACACATCTATTATATCTTATGATATCATCCTTACTGATGATACTCCCATACGTCTACGTCCTTACCCTGTGCCTATTCACTACCAGCGCCAAACTGAACTAAAATTAGATCAGATGTTGCGTCTTGGTATTATTGAACCTAGTATTTCTCCCTACTCTCCCCCCTGGTTATTGTCCGAAAACAAGATAACAATATTAGATTATGTGTAGATTATTGCAAACTAAATTCTAAAACTGTTGCGGATGCTGAACCTCATCCTTTACTGGATGATCTCTTGTCTCGTCTATCTACAGCTCACCTATTCACTAAGAATGAACTTACAAAAGGTAATTGGCAAATCTCATTAACTGAGAATGCCAAACCTCTGACTGCTTTTTTTAACTCCACGGGGGCTATTCCAGTAGAATGTTATGCCTTTTAGGCTTATGAACGTCCCTGCCACATTCATTCGAATGATGCGCAGAATTATTTCTCACAGATCTGATATCATTACTTACATAGATGATATCTGCCTATTTAGCTCATCTTGGGAAGAGCATTTTGTAGGACTCCGTTCTCTTTTGGATACTCTTCGGTTATATGACCTTACAGCTAGGCCTACTAAAGTTCAAGTGCTTTTCATGAACTTACTTTCCTTGGTCACACTGTTGGTTCTGGTCGACTACAGACTGTACCACATAATGTCTCTAAGATCTTAAATTTGTCTGTTCCTACTACAACAAACACAAGTGCGTAGTCTCTTGGGACTGATTGAATTTTACAGTCGTTTCATTCCTAATCTGTCAGACATCACTGCTGTCCTTTCATCTCTTTTACGAAAGGGTTTACCAACTAAAGTACATTGGTCTAAAGAGTGTCAGGCCGCTTTTAACAAAATTTTAAATATTTCTTTATCACCTCCTATTTTGAGGTTACCAGATATAAATCGCTTTTATATACCCCGCACAGATGCTAGTAATCTCGGTTTGGGTGCGTGCCTCTTTCAAGACTTCGACAATGTATTACATTCTACATTGTACATTTCCTGCAAGCTGTCGGAAACGGAAAGGAAATATTCTGTGGTCAAACAGGAGCTTTTGGCTGTCGTGTGGGCCATCCAGAAACTTGAACGTTATTTACTAGGAGCGCCCTTCATAATCCAGATTGATCAAAAGTCCGTCGCAGCTTTAAAACGAGCTAATCATCAAAACGCCAAGCTCTCACGGTTTCCTATATTACTCCAGCCCTTCCAGATCGACATCCAATCCATACCTGGTTCAACTAACGTTGTGGCTGATACTCTTTCAAGAATTCCACCGTCTGTATCTGATATTTGAACTAACCTGTATTTGCAGAACGTTAGAAACATTGATTAATGCTTATGTACAGTCAGACTATTCGTTACTGCTTGACAGTTGCACATATTTGAGGATTACAGTGATGCATAATCCTTCCTTTGATGTCAAGATGCTATTTGGTTTAATGACAACTTCGTTACCTGTTATGTGGAGATCTACCAGCATTTGCTGTTCGAGCTTTGGTTGCAACTGCCATATTTCAAGTATATACCTCATCTATGGATTCCAACTGCTCGCCAGGATTGCACTGAGCTGTACTATTACTCTATATATTACAGATTTCCATGTGGATATTGACTTGATATCGAAAACACGAATTCTTAGTAATGACTTGTTCGTGATTGCAACTGTTATTTCATTACACCGTATACAGTCTTTACAGTGCTATTAATCATCGAACTTTATTGTGTTGGAAACTTTTTCATACATCAGATTTTAATCTGCTAGTTATTCACTTAAGTTTCATATTCTATTTGAGATGTATTAATTATCTCCTGCTCACATTTTTGTTTGGACATATTTTGTATTGCGTGCATATTTCTTGTATAATCTAGACATTGACCTCACTGTTAATACTTTTCTTAAGGGAAATAACACATGTTTTATTTTTTACTCGTACTCTACTACCAGTTGCTTCCCTTTTGTTTCGATTCGTTCTTTCTCATTTTTTCATCCTTCGATGTCATGCATCAACATTATGTCGATAGACTCGTTTCTTTTTCTTTGACACTATCATACTTTCTTTTATTTCACCTATAGGTTTTGGTTTACGACACATTGCATTGTACACATGTTATACACGACTTTCTTTCGCCTTTATTACATCAGTATTCCTATTTCGCTTATTTATCTATTTAGTGTTCCTACTCACATTTAGTTATGTGATATTCATTAATTTTTCATGCATCTTCTTGTTTGTTTATGCTGCACTGCTTCTTTTTTAACTTGACTGTTGACAGTTTTATGTCTGCTTTCCTTCTTTGATTCTGTTATAACATATGCAGGCAGAATTTTTGACAACGACCTTTGACATTTTTTATGTGATCATTTTTGGTCGTTGATTTTTTGTCGATTTCCTCTTGCGATTTTTTCATTCCATTTTTTCAACAACAAAAAATGTAATCAATTAAATTTTTTTAGCCTACCGACGGGGGAATTGTTAAGTAAGTTTATTAATGTATTTTTGCATGTTGACCACACTTAGACTATTAGCAGTTAATCTACGCGGTAATATCTCTATCTGTGGTTAATATTGTATTTTGCACGGTTTTTCAGTGTTATTGAACACAATAGATTTAATACGTCACCGGGAGTTTATGACGTAATCCGTTATGCACTATTTTATGCAAACGGTGGTTTCTAGGCCTTTCGTATATTGGAGTCGTCAAAAAAGGACGAACTTTTTCTAGCTCCTGAGATATTGGAGGAATAAAATATTTTCTGTGGCTTAAAGTACTTCGAGGGAAGCCACAATGTATTACTGAAGATTCAGAAGTAAGAGAGAAGATTCGTATCTACATTATTGAAGGAATTACATTGATATTCCTTAGTCTTTATATTCTGTCCCACAGTACTTGGGTGGATTGTTCACCACCTTCAGTACCGCGGCCAGTTATGAATTGACAAGACAAGACTGAGAGAGGAGCTCGTATTCATGTATGTACTCATGCTATGCCATTGAATTAACTTTATGCCTACAAGTTATAATAAACATGCCAGTTTTATGTGGACCCATCAACGTCAGCAGTTGCTTTTATCTATGAATAATCACTGTCATCCCCCACCCACGACATTCATAATGCGCAGCACGATACTATTTCAATTGAAGTAAATCCAACTATAACAATCATTAGTCATAGGAGAAATAATATCCCAGACCAAGTGTATCGCAGAACACCCGTCGAAGAGGAATTATTAGTTTCCCAGGCCATGTGATTCATAGAACACCGTCATAAGAGGAATTAATCAGACGATATTGATTGTATGCACCGAAATTGCTCGCAGGGAGATTGTGTGTTCCCAAAATCTTGGGGCAAGTGTAATAAATACTAGTGTAAATTCAACAGGTTTCTTGCTAAGTGGTTATATACAAGGCTGGCAACCTCAACATATGAAAATAGTATGTGCATAAACCCCTACAGCAAGAGCTGGTGATTGTTTCTGACTAGTTGTGCGGGAAACCCGACAGCAGAGAAAACCCAGACTCCAAGTGGGGCAGTGATGAGTGATGACTACATCATATGTGCCTCCAGTGTAACATATTATCTTGTGAGATGTATGTACCTTTTTTAATTGTAATTCAGGAAAACATTATCCACGCACTCCAGACGCAATTTCCTAGTTAACACCCAGAAGGATATGGGTGAATTTTCATCATATTCCCTGAGTTACACTGTATGCTCGGGAATTTAATTCTTCTGAGAGGTTAACATTGGTAGGTTGAGCGCTTGACAATGGGCCTGTTAGTTTGCGATAAACAAATGTACTCAGCAGGCATTTGTTTCTTTCTATTTGTTTAAAGTTCGTGGTTATAAGCCATCAGATTATTTGTGGTACTAACGCCGCTAGTGTGAGAGAAAAGCATCCACCATAACCGCCTACAGTGGAAGAGAGTATGGAGAAGGCTTTCGTCATTACAGAATTGATGAGCCACAGCTGCAGGACTCACTCAAACAAGCTAAGTGCTAACTAAAAGGCACCAGCAAACAATGATATTTCAGTTAAACTTTAAGTATAAAGTTAAATTTCCACCTTCGTCTCAATGATGATAATTTATAACTATCAATATTCCACTAATCTTTCCATATTTATTTTAACCTGTTAAAGACAATTTCACTATTAAATGTGTTACCTGTTATTGTAAAACTAAACAATAATAGTTGATTCAGTTATATGTATGAAAGCAAACGTATGAGCCAGAATAATTAATATATGTATACTAAACAGAGCTATAGCTTATAAGAGGGATTTCGTTGGATTACACCAACTGGGGGCTTGAAGGGCTAAACCATTGTTTAAACCCTTTACAAAAGGTGACTGACCAGATAATAATTTAACAAATTGCTCAGCCCTAAGCAGCTTTTGTTCTTGACTTCTTGGAATATCTTGTGAACCCTCCATTAAGGTTGAAGTGTAATTAATCTTCTATCTACATCTCTGCCAATAGTAATCTTGCGCGCAGGTAGATACCTTGGAAGCTAATAGTAGATACTCTTGAGTTTTGGTCACTGTTGGACCACTACTGCAAAGCAATGGAGGCAATCCGTGACAACAAGAGATAAAGAACTTGAGGTTGAAAAACTCCGTCTGCAACATTCTAAGCTTATTGAGCATGCCGAAATTCATGCCCAGCAGGGAAATAGTAAACATTCAAAATGTTCTGGAACCGGTTCTTATGCATTCCCTAAGCTAAAGATTCCACATTGTGATGAAAAGCGAGATTGTATGGACTCGTTCATTTTACGATTCACCGTGAGAGTTAAAGACTTGAAAATACTTCAGGAAAAATGGCCTTTTCTGTTTTTGGATCTACTTATTTGTTATGCTCTTCAGTGTTTCGTTTCCTTGGATGAAAAGAGTAGGACTGATTTTAATGAAGTCACTAAGGCTCTTCTAACGAGGTTCCGTCTAACAGAGGAAGGTTTTAGGGAGAAGCTTCACTCCGCCATGCCTTTTAAAACCTCATATTTTGGAGTGTTTATCGCACCCATTAGATTATATTTTAATCGCTGGGTTGGATTATCCCGGAAATAAATAAGTCGTATGAGGCTTTATGCCAACATTACGTGTAGCATTGGGCAGAGCAACATAACTTTTGAAGTGAAGACAGGAGTACGACAGGGATGCCCCTTATAAACCACTCTATTTTTAACAGTCATAGACTGGGTGATGCGCCAGACAACAGAGGGCAATTCAAGAGGAATAAGATGGACTACATTTTCAACATTGGAAGATCTTGAATATGCAGATGACATTGAACTGCTAGCACATTCACATCAACACATCCAGGAAAAAACGGATAGACTTAATAAGTATAGCCAGCAGGTGGGCTTGAACATCAACCTAAAGAAGACAGAGTTCATGACGCTCAATTTGAGCAAACCTGAGCCCATATCAGTAAGGAATCAGCAACTGGAACAGGCAGATGCCTTCATATACCTAGGATGCATAGTAACACCAGACGGCGGAGCAAGCAGAGACATCAACAACAGAATGAACAAAGCAAGAAAAACCTTTTTTAGTCTAAACAACATCTGGAAGTCTTCTCAGTACAGCACAAGCACAAAATTAGGATTATATCAGAGCTGTGTGCTTTCTGTGCTTCTCTATGGCGCGGAGAGCTGGAGAGTTACAGAGAAGGAAATGTCGAAATTGTCCTCTTTTCACACAACATGCCTAAGAAAAATTCTCCGAATCTTTTGGCCGATACCATCACCAAACAAGATCTGCTTACTCGAAGCAAGCAAGAGGACATGCACACCATCATAGCTGGCAGACGCTGGAGCTGGGTTGGCTATGTCCTCAGAAGAGACCCCGATGCCATCACAAGAACAGCTATACTATGGACCCCTGAAGGAAAACGAAAGAGAGGCCGACCAAAAACAATTTGGCGGAGGACTGTGGAGGCTGAGATGCAAAGAATGAACCAGAGTTGGGGCACTGCACGAAGGATGGCCGCCGACCGAGCAAAGTGGAATCAATTTGTTGTTGCCCTACAAAACGCCATTAGGCGTAATGGCCACTGACTGCTTTGACGGTCGGTGGCTAAGAATCAAAGAGGAGATGAGGCTTAGCTGATCTGATATTGAGAGACAAAATTTTATCATCGTGTTCTGCTGATCTTAAGGCTTTCTTTCAGGAAAGACGACAAGCTTATGTTGATGAATTCGACCAACTTGGCCGACAATATATAAACGCACTTCCTAACAAAGATATATATAAGTCTGCTTTTTCTGAAGCGTTGCCATCGTGCGTGGCTTATCATGACCATCGATCTTATGATCGTAGACCCAGATCTAAGATCGTTGACGGAAGGTTCTGTAGTGAGTTCCGTCCATCTTGTAGGGGTAGTTACAACTTCCCAAGGCAACGCTCCCCTTCGCAATTTTTGCACCGGGTCTACCAGGGTTTCGCCACCAGTGGTCGTGATCATCACGAGGGCAGATCCTATGATGATAAACATCATGAGTATTATGATAACAGGTATCCCTCAAACAGACATCAGGTTGACGTCAATTTTGGAAAGAATAAATACTTTAATAAACATTCTGACCAGTCTACCTCTAGGTACAAAGACAAAAAGTAACAGAAACATGCGAATGCCTGCACCAATAACAATGATGATACAACTGGCTCAGATCATGCGAATGCGTTTGTTACATGTCCATCCACTGATAACGGTAGTTACATCATGCCAATGTGGCTGTTGCGTATACTCTTGACAATGAGGACTGCCCTCGTTGCAGACCTTTATTTCATCCTCAAGGTCAGGTAATATTGGGCTGTGTTCACACCTTACCTGCTCTGATGTCAGTCTCTGTAACTGATAAACTCCATGTGCACAATGGGTTTGTTAACAATCGACCCGTCTCTGTGCTTAGAGACATAGGTTGCACGACTTAAGGTATTCGTCGTTCTTTAGTTAACGACAGCGCTTTGACGGAGCGTTATATGAAGTGCATTACCTACCTTTGGGGGTAATATAGAGCTATACCCCACCGCATTGGTTTCTATATGTACTCCTTTCTTATCTGGTCGTGTTCAGGTTTGTTGCCTGCCAGATCCACCCATAGATTTGTTGATTGGCAATGTTGCTGGTGCCAAAGATTATTCCCAGGTAACCATTGATGACTGGTCACACCAGCACCTTTCAGGCGCTAAGGTGTTGCAATCGGCTACAACTTCATGTGTTGGTCTGTCATTAACCTCCAACCCACATAAGATATACACACATGGTAACTACCTTACACGCGAGTCACATACTTCTTCTGCTCACTTTCTCAACCACACTGTTGTAGTTCGAAATGTCCCTTCTGACGCACCATGGTGGTCGCTCAGAAATGTGTTCATTCGTGCGGGACGGGTTCACTATGTTCATGTCGAACCTAATAGCGATTCATCTCACACTACTGCTTTTATTCATTTCCGATCATCGTATGACGCCAGACGAGCTGTCAAGCTCTTACATGGAGCTTCATATGCACGCCATATCTTAGATGTACGAGTGTATCGTCATCCATGGCAGAACTCTCGTTAACTTGTCTTTCTGTCTGTTACTGGCATACACTTGCCTGATTTCGACTTTCGTGTCTCAAGCTTATATTTATTTATGTTCTACTATTGGTTCTTATATCGCTATGCTCTTTCATCTTGCTCGTGATGCTTGTAGTGGATTTTGATGGTATTGTATGGTTGATGTTACCTAGTGTGATGTATGAGGTCAGCTGTGAAGGCTCCTGAGATAAATGTAGATGTGAATTACAGAAGGCCCTTCTTACTACCACTTACGACCTCACACATATCTTTTTTTTTCCCTAATGAATGTGGCTACGTTAAAAGTCTAGGGTACTGATATGTAATGTGTTGTGGTAGATTACACAAACACACACACAGATCTTTACTAAGTCTAATAATATTAATAAACTTTATAACACACTGAACTAACTCAGGCTGTTTTAGTTTTAAAATTTAAATCTTTTGATAAATTTATTTGTTCTGAACCAAATGTTTGTTGGTCAGAACATATGAAATATTATGGAATTATAAATGGAATGCATAATTGTATGACATAATAAAATGGAAAATGTGTACCTAATTATTTCAAATGACTGGTTAATAATAACTATATTAAGATAGTCCCAGGAGAACTTATTACTAGATATGCTGTTGGGGTGGTGTCATCACTCCCACTCTGTGACTACCAAAACATTGTCCATTTACTGATGGGAGGAATACAAGTTTTATTTCCCAAAAATGGTATGTTCTAGTTGATGGTAATATAGTTGGTGAGTTAGTTAGTAATTTAGTTGGTGAATGTCCAGCAGGCCAGACGCTCACGTATCTTGACTGAGTAGTTCTGGTGCTGGAATCTGGTGGCCCACTCCTCTCCGAATCTGGAGTACAACGTTAGACTTCACTGACACCAATCTTAGTCTGCACAGGCACACTCTTGTGTAGTCTTATAACAGCATTTGACACCACTTCGGTGCCAAATAGAAACTCACAATTCTGAAACAAAAGTATTGGGTCATGTGTCAGAACTCTACCTCCTGAGCCACTTCTGCACACAACACGACACCACAACACCACACAGAATGGGTCAGATCTCTCTGACCACACAGCACATCTTACCTAGTTGTTTTCACATAGTACTAGTTCCCCAAGACTACATTGCATCTGAGATATGTTCAATAGCTTCCTGCTATTGAATAAGATAGGTGATATGTTCCACTGATCTCAACACCAGATCCTTTTTCATAGTTTTATTTAGGCGTTCCTATATATTTTCATTGTATGTATGTCTCTAGACCCTGAACTTGGGCTGGGGACCTAGAGCGAACACTTACTTGTCGTAATCATTTTTATGATAAGGCAGTATCAATCACTCGAATTATTAAAATATACAGAATAAATACTGTTCATTCTTACCAGAATTCAGAATTGAGAACACAGTTAAATTTGCCAGCAAAACTCAGCTGAGCTGCTGGCTGTATGATGGCGTCCCACTATATATTTGTATTCTTCTGGAATCAACACCACTATTAATTTAAACTGCGTCTCTGAACAGACTTATGTCAAATGGCAAAATTTCACATCTCTGTATCGCTACTATAAAATGCGTTGACCAATCGCCGACTTCCCCCCTAACTTTCAAATCTACAACCAAAAGTCACTTCAGTCAGATCTCAGTCAAGTATGTATTACGGTCTGTTAGTCCGTCTGTCTCTACTTGTTTTTTCATAAAAAACACGCTTGGTTCTACATGCATTTCCTACACGAATCTGCCTCCTAAGTTATTTTTAGCGACAATTCTCCACCATTTCCCCTCTCTTTAATTACAGCTCGATTTTTTACGTTTGCATGCTCAAGGCCAAAATTTTTGAAACTTTAGTGACATTGTTTAACAGTGCAGTCGCTCGTCTGATATGAACAATACAGTCTTTTGTCAATATCTTCTTTATTATCTATTCGTCTGTATAAATGAAAGCATATTATTTCTCTGCACAAGATGGGCTATCAAACTAGCTAGGTTTTATTTTCATAACTCTATTATTAAGAAAAAACATATTTTTACTCAAGTTTAGTTTTTTGAAATTTGTTCGAAAACCTTCTCTCATGTGTTTTGCCGCGGCATTCAAATAAAGACCAAGTATCGAAAAACGTCCAAGAAATGACTGTCTCGAATAAGAGCTAAGGTCCTTTTCTTGTCCATTTCCTTACTTATGTCAACTAGTGACGTGAATTTTTTTCCATTCACCCCCAATTGCGTCCTTTTTGCCGTTCGAACTTCAAACACGTGTTCAGTCATATTTTTCCTTTTGGTGTCCTCCGTTCTCTCCCGTCTACAAAGGGTAAACGTTTCGTCTGCACGTCTAACTCGTTAGTTTTAAATGGCGGGTAAAAATGGCTGGCATGGGCGAGCATGTCTCCTAGTATCTTACGCATTATTTTTAACCCTACATTTTATCGTTAAATTTGGAGATATTTTAACGTTGTATCATGGTAAATTCATCACACATCTCCCCACCTGAGAACATGCACTACGGCAAGTTCCAAAACCAGTGATACACATAGATAAAATTACTCCTCACGCCTACCACTACACTAATTTTGATCACAGGGGTGCCGACTGAGGAAATCTGCACCGACATTCAATGACCCTGGGATGTATTCGATAATAAACTGATAAGGTTGCAGTAATAAAGACCACCTCAACAATCTTGCGTTTTCATGCTTAGCCTGAGATAAGAATACCAGGGGCTGATGATCCGTCTGGACCACAAAAGTCCTACCATACAGATAGATTTGGAACTTCTTTATTGCCCAGATTAACGCTAAACATTCCTTTTCGCTTGTAGAATATCCTTGTTCCGCTTTATTCAATTTGCGGCTTGCATAAGCGACTGGGTTCAGTTCCCCATCGGGTGAAGATGACCTCTGCAACAAGGCCGCCCCGAGGCCTACATTACTTGCATCTGTTCTCACCACAAAGTCCTGTGTCAAATCAGGCAATTTGAGAATAGGCTTGCTAGTGAGTTTATCCTTTAACTCTTGAAAAGCTACTTCACATTGCGCAGTCCAAACAATTTTATCTGGAAGTCCCTTGCGAGTCAGATCAGTCATAGGAGCACAAATAGAGTTAAAATTGTTGATATATTTTTGGTAAAATCCACATAACGACACGAATGATCGCACATCCTTTTTTGTTTGTGGTCTAGGTGCTCTCTGCAGTTTTTCCAAGTTCTTGGGGTCAGGGGTCATGTTACCCTGATATACAGTGTGTCCCAAGAATTCCAACTCTTTGCATCCAATACAACATTTTGTTGGCCTAGCAGTTAAGTTCGCCTCCCTAAGCCTATCAAATAACATTTTTAGAGCGTCAATGTGTTTTTCAAATGTCTCTGTGGCGACGAGAATATCATCCATGAAATTCGTGATACATGGATTATTCAGGGGATCCAACAATTTGCGCATCATCCTTGAAAATACACTCGGAGCATTTTTCAGTCCGAATGGTAGCATGTTGAATTCATAATGTCCTTCCGATGTGCTAAACGCTAAATAAGGTCTCACTTCAGGCTTCACTGGAATCTGGTAATAGCCTTTACTAAGATCCACCTTTGAAAAGTATTTTGCCTTGTTTAATCTGGCAAATAACTGTTTTGTGTCTGGTAATGGATCCACTTGTCCTTCTGTGACAGCATTCAGTTTCCTGTAATCTATGCACAGTCTGTGTTCCCCAGACGGTTTCCTCAACAAAACTACACTGGGGCTAAAAGATGATTCACTGTGTGAAATAATCCCCTCCTTCAACAAATAATCTATTTCTTCCTTTAATGCCTTCTCCTTCGCGAACGGAATAGAATAGGCTCTCATACAGATTGGGTTTGAGTCTACCAGTTTCATGTCATACTGTAGCAAATTTGTATGTCCTGGTTTATCTGTTAATACATCTGTATGTTCCTCCAGAACCTGTTGAACTCTCTCCCTCTGATTTTTAGTCAGGTGCTTACTGACTTTTACCTGTGCCGCTGTTTCACAAGGATGTAATGGGTATTCATGCAAGGTGAGTGGTTCCTTTTGCATTTGAGTTGCGATAGCTAGGGTCAGTAAGGGGGTGCTTTCCTGGAGTGGTCTGTCCAGATACTTCTTTAACAGGTTTACATGATAAACTTTCTCCTTCCCCTTTTTGTCAATTTTATAGTTTGTTCTAGACACCTTCTCTAGAACCGTATATGGACCTTGCCATCCAATTTGTAATTTATTCAGGCTGCCGGGTAGTAGAAGAAGCACCTTCTCTCCCACAGCTAGTTCTCTGTCCTTTGCCTTCCTATTAAAATATGCTGCATGTTTCTTCCTGGCTTGTCTCAAATTATCATTTGCCAGTTTCCATCCAGCTTTCAGACGAGTGGTCAGTTCGTTCACGTATTGATAAGATGAGGTAACAGTCTCTTCTGCCTTCTCATCTGTCAAGGTCGGTAATAAAGCTACATCTGGACTTTTAATTTTTCATACTTATTTTTCATGGCACCCGTCGGATCCCTTCCATTGGAAACCTTATAATGAGGACTTTTCTTCCTAGAATCATCACTTACAAATCGACCACTACCAATTTTCTTCTTGGGTTTGTCTCCCCACTTTAGATTGCTTATGAGAGATCTCCGCTCTCTTTTATTTTCCTCCAGTTTATATAAGTCTGACCGAGGGATTGTCAGCTTATTCTGGGTTAAATTTCCTCTTTGTACTCGTCGCATAGTGGCCATGTTAATCCATTCAAGTGAAGACTGGGTATGAAAAGGGGGCTCCCATTCCACTTTGTCTACCTGAGTATAATTATTTTTCCTTCCAGGCCTAAGTTTGCCCCGTGGCGTTTCTAGGTCCTGCACATATTTTCCCTTTGTGGGTGTTCCCTCATGAAATACGCCACATGCTTCTACAAAGTTTTCAATATCGACTTTTACGTCGGGCCAATGGTATTTCCGAGCAACTTTTTGGCAGATGGTACCGACTTTCTCATGGTCACCATATTTTCCAACATGTAAGCTCCTTATTAAATTTGCCCTATATACCTTGGGAAGAACCAACTGTCCGTGACCAGTGGATCTAGTTCCTGTCTTTCTATATAACAATCTGTCCTTCATAAAATATTCTCCCTTGCTTGGAGGTGTGTGGCATTTGGGCAATTTTTAAAAACATGGCTTGAGTGTCCTATCCTCAGCCTGCGCCTTCCTCATCTCCTCTGGATGAGCATTTATAGGTTCACCTTCTTCCTCCTTTTTCTGTGACCTGGTCTGCACTGTCGCCATGATCACAGGTCTCTCGGGATTCCCCAAGAAGACATATCTACACCCCAATATCAGAGGGTAGATTGGTTCATCTATCACTGCTGCTCTGATCTCTCCTTCCACATAGCGAGTTTTCACCGTTATCCTTGCGATGGGAAGTGTCATGAGTGGTATGTCCTTAGTCGCCCCTTGTATTTCCACTGTTTCTGTGGTATACTGACTTGGGTCCACTAGGCTAGACTTCACAACTGAATCATAATCCAAACCTGTATCATAAAGGCACCTTATGGTGACCCCATTACAAATAACATCCTCACAAACTGGGGGGTGATAAGGTTCCTGCTGTCCATTAGGATTAACCTTTAATCTTTGAGTCCCCGACTTCATTGCAGCAATGTTTGAAGGTTTCCTTCTACAAAATTCGGTGTTATGGTTATCTTTCTTGCACCATTTGCACCATCTTTTTCCTTGGTTAAACGGTTTTCTTTCATTGTATTTTTGGTCATTGAACTGTGAGTTTCTGTCTCGATAGTCATTTCTTGGCCGTTCAAAGTTTGTCCTGCCTTTATTACCCTGTTCTCTATTTTTAAATTTATTAATAGGCTGTGGAGCTTTAAAAGTTTCTATGTGCTTCTTTTTAGTGCCACTTACCTCTGCCTGGGCTGCCTGATACCTCTCAGCGACATTTAAAACCTCCCCCAACTTCTCTGCACCTTGTTCCATGAGAAATTTTCTCAAGTCTGGAGCCATGGACTCTCTCAATTGCTCTATCATGATCATCTCTTTAAGATCTTGGGTCTTCCCCAGAGCAGTCCATTTCTCCAAATAGGTTTCCAGTCTGGCAGAGAATTGGTGGTATGTCTCCCCAGACAACAGTTTGGCATTTCTAAATTTCTTACGATAAAATTCACCATTTTTTTCGTACCTCAATAACAAAGCCTGCTTTAGCATGTCATAATTGTCTTGGTCTTCTCTGTTCATTTTTGCGAAAACTTCATAAGAAGTACCTCTCAGTCCCTGTGATAACTTTAAACTCCACCTCTCTCTCTCTCTAACCCATATGTAGTAGCTAATAATTCAAAACGACTGAGGTACCCCTCGATGTCATCGTCTTTTTCAACAAAATGGTCTAAATGAAACCCCATAGCTGATGTTGAGGCTCCCTGACTAGGCGTAGCATCTGAGGCAAAAGGGCTGGCACCATTTTCAGGAGCATGGCCTTGTAACTCCAGCTCCCTTAGTCGTAATTCGTGCTCCCTTTGCAACCTTCTATCTTCTGCCTCCCTTTCGGCAGTCAATCTTTTATCTTCTGCTTCCCTTTGCTGTCGTTTTTCTTCTGCCTCCCTTTCGGCAGTCAATCTTTTATCTTCTGCCTCAATCTGCAGCCTCTTAAGTTCTCTATCAGCCTCAATTTGTAACCTCTTCTCTTCAGCTAACCTCCTATCTTCCCTTTCAATATACTTGTCACATTCAGCAGTTACATACTGAATTAAAACCTGACCATCCATTCCCATTTCCTTCGCCGTTAGCACAGCAGCTGATCTGAACTTTGCCAGCTCAGCCATCACACAAAATAACAATGATCAAGGTAAAAAATCTAACTAATCAATAACGAAAGTAATTCTAATTAACTATTGACTAAGGTAATTCTAATTAACTATTGACTAAGGTAATTCTAATTAACCAATTAATTAATTAATTACCACTGGCTGTGAAGATTCACCAACTTTTATTTTCACTTTCAATTTTAAGGGACACTTTTAATTTTTACAATTTGTCCCCCTGATTTTATTCTCCCACCAGGAGATCCTAATATTACTGATAAGCTAATTATCCCTGGACAAGACCCCAATATATGTAGTGGATTTTGATGGTATTGTATGGTTGATGTTACCTAGTGTGATGTATGAGGTCAGCTGTGAAGGCTCCTGAGATAAATGTAGATGTGAATTACAGAAGGCCCTTCTTACTACCACTTACGACCTCACACATATCTTTTTTTTTTACTAATGAATGTGGCTACGTTAAAAGTCTAGGGTACTGATATGTAATGTGTTGTGGTAGATTACACACACACACACACACACACACACACACACAGGTATTTAATAAGTCTAATAATATTAATAAACTTTATAACACACTGAACTAACTCAGGCTGTTTTAGTTTTAAAATTTAAATCTTTTGATAAATTTATTTGTTCTGAACCAAATGTTTGTTGGTCAGAACATAAGAAATATTATGGAATTATAAATGGAATGCATAATTGTATGACATAATAAAATGGAAAATGTGTACCTAATTATTTCAAATGACTGGTTAATAATAATTATATTAAGATAGTCCCAGGAGAACTTATTACTAGATATGCTGTTGGGGTGGTGTCATCACTCCCACTCTGTGACTACCAAAACATTGTCCATTTACTGATGGGAGGAATACAAGTTTTATTTCCCAAAAATGGTATGTTCTAGTTGATGGTAATATAGTTGGTGAGTTAGTTAGTAATTTAGTTGGTGAATGTCCAGCAGGCCAGACGCTCACGTATCTTGACTGCGTAGTTCTGGTGCTGGAATCTGGTGGCCCACTCCTCTCCGAATCTGGAGTACAACGTTAGACTTCACTGACACCAATCTTAGTCTGCACAGGCACACTCTTGTGTAGTCTTATAACAGCATTTGACACCACTTCGGTGCCAAATAGAAACTCACAATTCTGAAACAAAAGTATTGGGTCATGTGTCAGAACTCTACCTCCTGAGCCACTTCTGCACACAACACGACACCACAACACCACACAGAATGGGTCAGATCTCTCTGACCACACAGCACATCTTACCTAGTTGTTTTCACACATAGTACTAGTTCCCCAAGACTACATTGCATCTGAGATATGTTCAATAGCTTCCTGCTATTGAATAAGATAGGTGATATGTTCCACTGATCTCAACACTAGATCCTTTTTCATAGTTTTATTTAGGCGTTCCTATATATTTTCTTTGTATGTATGTCTCTAGACCCTGAACTTGGGCTGGGGACCTAGAGCGAACACTTACTTGTCGTAATCATTTTTATGATATGGCAGTATCAATCACTCGAATTATTAAAATATACAGAATAAATACTGTTCATTCTTACCAGAATTCAGAATTGAGAACACAGTTAAATTTGCTAGCAAAACTCAGCTGAGCTGCTGGCTGTATGATGGCGTCCCACTATATATTTGTATTCTTCTGGAATCAACACCACTATTAATTTAAACTGCGTCTCTGAACAGACTTATGTCAAATGGCAAAATTTCACATCTCTGTCCCGCTACTATAAAATGCGTTGACCAATCGCCGACTTCCCCCCTAACTTTCAAATCTACAACCAAAAGTCACTTCAGTCAAATCTCAGTCAAGTATGTATTACGGTCTGTTAGTCCGTCTGTCTCTACTTGTTTTTTCATAAAAAACACGCTTGGTTCTACATGCATTTCCTACACGAATCTGCCTCCTAAGTTATTTTTAGCTACAATTCTCCACCATTTCCCCTCTCTTTAATTACAGCTCGATTTTTACGTTTGCATGCTCAAGGCCAAAATTTTTGAAACTTTAGTGACATTGTTTAACAGTGCAGTCGCTCGTCTGATATGAACAATACAGTCTTTTGTCAATATCTTCCTTATTATCTATCCGTCTGTATAAATGAAAGCATATTATTTCTCTGCTCAAGATGGGCTATCAAACTAGCTAGGTTTTATTTTCATAACTCTATTATTAAGAAAAAACATATTTTTTTCTCAAGTTTAGTTTTTTGAAATTTGTTCGAGAACCTTCTCTCATGTGTTTTGCCGCGGCATTCAAATAAAGACCAAGTATCGAAAAACATCCAAGAAATGACTGTCTCGAATAAGAGCTAAGGTCCTTTTCTTGTCCATTTCCTTACTTATGTCAACTAGTGACGTGAATTTTTTTCCTTTCACCCCCAATTGCGTCCTTTTTGCCGTTCGAACTTCAAACACGTGTTCAGTCATATTTTTGCTTTTGGTGTCCTCCGTTCTCTCCCGTCTACAAAGGGTAAACGTTTCGTCTGCACGTCTAACTCGTTAGTTTTAAATGGCGGGTACTAAAGGCTGGCATGGGCGAGCATGTCTCCTAGTATCTTACGCATTATTTTTAACCCTACATTTTATCGTTAAATTTGGAGATATTTTAA
This sequence comes from Oreohelix idahoensis, assembly GCA_024509875.1. NCBI lineage: Eukaryota > Metazoa > Mollusca > Gastropoda > Stylommatophora > Oreohelicidae > Oreohelix > Oreohelix idahoensis. The sequence goes on along the minus strand of JAMPIV010008217.1, from coordinate 166,728 downwards.
CGTTGTATCATGGTAAATTCATCACAATGCTACTCTCCCTTTTCTGATTGTGTAATTAGTACGAACTTCTGCAACACATATTGTTTGTTGCGTTCTTTGATGTATGTGTCCATCAGCACCGGCTATTTTGTACCACTTGTCTTGAATATTTTCTATAACATGCCTTCACAATGCTTCTTTCAGATACAATTATATCACATCTGTTCTGAATTGTGTCCTATTTTTGTCACCATCTCTGATATTTGATTCTTATATCCTCTCTATTGTGTTATTCGTCTTCCTTTATATCAATATTTCCCAGTTTGATGCGCGTTTCTTCATTCCTATCTTCACTACCCTATCAGCTCCTTTCACTTCACTGACCTATAAGGGTAGTCCTCGAGTTATAAAGTGGACAGAAATGTGTGATCAGTCATTACACACTATCAAGCGCTTATTTTCACAAGCCCCTATTTTATAGATACCTAACATTAATTATCACTTTGTTTTAAGGACTGACGCGTTATCTTCCGGCGTTGGGGGATATCTCATGCAATGGTTGGACGGTACGCTTCGTCCATGCCGGCGGTTATCTGGTGCCTATATAAACTGTCACGTTACCCCATAGGCACCCACGTCTACTTGCCAACCGACCACCACCCGTTAACATATCTCACTAGCCGAACTATGAGAATTTCGAGGATTCATCGTTAGTACATCGTCATACAAAAATACTCATTCGAGATCTTACTTATTTCAAGTATTAACAATACTTTATCTCATTTGTTATCACGCAATGTGATTTGTAAAATGTGTCTTTCACACTGGGACATTGGTAGATACACTGACATATCGTCTTTGACTTCAGCTCAGACGTGTTGATGAGTGTGCTTCGACGATCTATTGCACACGGACTAGCATGTTTTATTAACTTTGAACTACGGATCAATTCGCTAGTACTTTGACCCGTCATGTTGTGTCTTATTCATATGATTTTCACTTCGGATTGGCATCCACTTAGCGTACATTTAATGTATCTACTTTAGCGTAATGTCTTGTCTCTATCGTCCTCCAGCACGACCCATGTGTTGCGCTCGGAAACAAGGGGGATGATGTTGACGGTCGCTCCATGGTGTGGAATTATCATGGCAAGGTTTATTTTAGTCAGGGTAGTTGTTGCACCATGAAGCACCCCTCACTGGTAGAATGAAACGTATGGCGCAGACTATATGATGCATCAACACATAGTTACAAGAGGATTCGTTGTGTAGCCTTTGGGCTTGACGGCAGTGTTTAAAGATATGTGGGATACTCACAATAATAAAGTGTAGTCGTAGACGAGATTTTAAAAAGGCTTTGCAAAAGCCGTAGTTAAAGTGTTTAGCTAAAGTGAAGTTATATTCACCACAGTGTAATATAATTACAGGTGCCTGCCAATTGTACGCTTTAGTAATAAAAGCAATTTAAGGACTCAGTCGTCCAAGATGGAACAATTGTGACAATAATAACATGGCAGATGATCCTGGCTTGAAAAGAAAAAGGAAAATATAATATAAATACAAGATTCAATTGTGAATCAAGTTATATCGACGAGAGATATATAGACGCAGATTAGTAAATCTGGTGTAGAGTTTTCCATGAAGGAATAACAGTGTATATTCATTATGAGTTCCAGGAACTAGGTCGAGAATAAAACCTAAGTTCTTCGTTTTGCCAGAATAGGAGCAAATTGGAATAATGAACGAATTATGTTATTGTGTTATATATAAACTGTTTGTGAACGTCATCATTAAATATATATCAGTCGTTTACGACCGTGCTTGCTTCAGTTAATAACATTCGTTGGAATCTAACCGTTGGAATGTCTTTGAAATATCATTCAAATCTACATGTCACAGTCTTCAAAATACAGAGTAGATACATTTGAACACACAACTAGATCAAACATAATATTAATATAATAGAATACAGAACAATAATAAAGCAAGATAAAGTAAGCAACGATTATGATGAAAATAATAAACTTTAATTCAAGATGAACGAATCCACGCAGGTAGCCATGCATCGGTCACAATGTCAGTATCAGTTCTGACTCATGCCAAATATAGAAGTCTACAGCGTCATTAATAGAAACATAACCCCTTGACGCTGATGATGTTGACCAGAAATTCAATACCATCTCAACAATGTATAATGGAAGCAACAAATCATGCGTGGGATTCCAGAAAAGGAAGAAGCAAGATTGAATAACACCAAGCGAACAATACAGTCAGCTGGACAAGGAAGTTAAACGTCAAACCCGAGCCAACAAAAGGAAATTCCTAGACGACCTTGCAAGACAGGCAGAAGAGGCAGCTCTGAGAAATGAACAAAACACAGTATATAAAATAACTAAATCCATCAGCGGAAAACAAGATGCAAACAATATTACATTGTAAGAGATAAGCAAGGAAATCTTATCACCGGCAGAGGGACAGGAAAAAAAGATGGGCAGACTGAACAAGGAACCACCAGAGACGCAGTTGAATGTTCCGGAGGCTGAAAATGATCTAGATGTTAATACAGACATTCCACGAAAGGAAGAAATCATCACGGCAATCAAAGGGTTAAAGAATGGAAAAGCTTCTGGCCATGATAACTTAAATGCAGAGCTACTTAAGACAGACCCTGAGCTAGCAGCAGAACTATTAGAACCACTATTTGCACAAGGCTGGAAAACAGGGACAACACCAACAGAGTGGAACAAAGGAATAAATGTCAAATTGATCAAAAAGGGCGACCTTGCAGACTGCAACAATTGGAGAGGAATCACTCTTCTCTCAGTTTCCAGCAAAATACTAGGCAGGATAATTATTCAGAGAATTCCAAAAGCAGTAGACCACAAACTGAGGAAAGAACAAGCAGCATTTAAAAAGAACAGAAGACGTGCAGATTATATATTTACCCTCAGGAACGATATAGAGCAGTGCTCAGAATGGCAGAGACAGCTGTGCATTAATTTTGTAGATTTTGCAAAGGCTTTTGGCAGTATACATAGAGACAGTCTATTTGAAATACTGAGGGCTTATGGAATTCCAATCTGCAGAGTGTCCATCATAAAAAGCCGCTAAGCCAACTTTACATGTAGCGTTGGGCAGAGCAACCTAACTTTTGAGGTGAAGACAGGAGTACGACAGGGATTCCCCGCATCAACCACTTTATTTTTAACAGTCATAGACTGGGTGATGCGTCAGTCAACAGAGGGCAGTCAAAGAGGAATAAGATGGACTACGTTTTCTCCATTGGAAGATCTGGAATATGCAGATGCCATTGCACTACTCACACATTCTCACCAACATATCCAGGAAAAAAAAGTATGACTTAATAAGTATAGCCAGCAGGTGGGTCTGATCATCAATCTAAAGAAGTCACAGGTCATGACACTGAATGTGGGAAACGCTGAGCCCATAACAGTAAGGAATCAAAAACTAGAACAGACAGACATCTTCACATACCGAGTAAGCATAGTAACACCAGACGGTGGAGCAAGCAAAGACATCAATAACAGACTGAACAAAGCAAGAACAGCCTTTGTTAGTCTAAACAACATCTGGAAGTCCTCTAAGTGCAGCACAAATACAAAATTAAGATTATAGGAGAGATGTGTACTTTCTGTGCTTCTATATGGTGCGGGATGCTAAAGAGTAACAGAGAAGGAAATGTTGAAATTGTTCTCCTTCCACACAATCTACCTAAGAAAAATTATCCGAATCTTTTGGCCGAATACCATCACCAACTAAGAACTGCTTACTCGGTGCAACCAAGACGACATACACACCATCAAAACTGGCAGACACTGGAGTTGGGTTGGCCATGCCCTCAGAAGAGACCCAAATGCCATCACAAGAACAGCTATGCTTTGGACCACAGAAGGAAAACGAAAGAGAGGCCGACCAAAAATAACTTGGCGGAGAACTATTGAGGCTGAGATTCAACGAATGAACCAGAGCTGGGGCACTGCACGAAGGATGGCTGCCGACCGAGCAAAGTGAAAGCAGTTTGTTGGCGCCCTACAAGACGCCACTACGCGTATTGGCCACTGACTGCTTTGACGGTCGGCGGCAATAGATGAGCCAAGCTGCACAGCTAGGTTTTAACATCATGGGGAAAGAACTTATTAAAAGAAATCGCGATATGAAATCTCATATTACTCATTAAAACGAATTGCCTTCATTTATACTTTGAGGACATGAACCTCGATAATCACTATGACTGCGTAATGCCAATCCATACATTCACAGAAAGAAAACGTCGTCTATAATACGTATTAAAATCTTTTTGCTTTCAGCCGTTAGAAAGACAGCCAAGACTGTTCTGTCGTGGTTGACCAACAGGTTTTGAGAAAGACAGTTCTTATGTTATTTTTTTCTTTCCCTTTTATGTTTTGTCAATTTTGTGCTACCTTTATGTCACGGGATTTGCCTCCCCTTTGCTCTGCAGTAGTGTTCCACCAGTGGCCAAAACTCAAGAGTATCTAAAATGGGTTTTCAAAGGTGTCTACCTTCACACAAGATCACTCTTGGCAGAGTTGTCGATAGAATGATAATGATGGTTCTATCTCAAGGGTGTATTCACAAGATAATTCAGAAGTCAAGAACAATGCTTCATAGGGCGGAGCACTATTAATATATCTGATCCGGCATCCTTTGTGAAGTTTTAAGCAAGGGTGTGGCATGTTCGAGTCCCCAGCTAGTGTAATTCAGAGAAATTCTTGTAATAAGTATTGTTGGCTCTATGGCTGTAACTATATGTATATAGATTTTAGATCATACATGCGCTCTCTTATCTATAAGAACTGAATCAACTATGAATTTTAAAAATAACATATAACAAATTTTATAATCGATTAGTCTTATCAAATTAAAATAAATATGGATGAAAGTGACTTTAGAGGTTTTTTTTTTAAATTGTCTTCAATGAGACTTAGGGGAGGAGCTACAGGGCATTTTAAGTCAAAACAGCAGAAACATTATAATTAGGATTAGTCTATACTTGAATAATTTATATTTCCTTGAATTTAATCTGTGAAAATTATTTGTCAGAACACATTCTAAGTAGGTATATTTTGATTATGTAAATAGTATTTTCTTCAGAAATGATGCTTTTCCTATGAAGAAAATCTAGATTTTCTCAGAACCTTGTTTTACGCTACTATTGTTCTTATAACTTCCACATTTTTTTGTCAATCAGTGTCAGATTTGGCACAAATACTTTCCATATGATAATAAAACTTTTTTTAAAATCCAGTTTTTGATGTTTTATCAACATTTTGATTTATTGCAAATAATATTGTAAAATTTTGAAAAAGTGGTGATTGTTTATAGATACAAACTTTAAAATTGTATATCGCAAAACCTACTTAAGTTATCAAAAATTCAATGTGACAATAGTTTTAAAATACAATGATAAACATTTGGTTAAATTTTGTAATGATAGATTAATAAATACAAAAGCCTTAGGAATTTGAAATAGAACCATATAATCCAATATGGTCGCCATTTCCATGACAACGGATGATGTAATACCATCAAACTCTTCATTATGGGTAGCTATGATTGATGTAGGTTACGTATGTGCATTTTCATTGAAATCCTGTGATTAGTAGCAAAAATAGCATTTCAAAGTAGCTCCTCCCCTAAATTGGGGACTGATGATTATTGTCCATTGCTTGCGCCTGTTAGAAAAAAACTAAACTGACTGAGTACTGCAATGGGTCGTTTTCAGGTCTTTTGTGACGATGACTCTTCTCTAGAGGCGTATAGAAGACTTTCACTCCTAATGTCAGTGTGAATATCTTCACAGCGTGTCCACTGTAGGTAGTTGGTGTCGACTCCAGCTTTTGAATCACAAGATTGTGGCGAAGGCTCTTACTTCAGGCTGGTCTCTTGTAAGTGTAACTTCGTACCACAAACAGTAATGTAGTCTCGTACCACGAACCCAGATGGGATATACAATCTCCTGGCACAGTAGAATGGACATAGCAACGTTGATTTTATGCTTCGAACACTCGGTCTGTGGTAGTTTCAGAATCCCTCTTATGACTTGTTTTTTTTGTATTCCTTAAGTTTCCAGTCTTTATATTTAAAATTGCGGGTTCTCTTTTAAGTTATAAAGACGCCCAAATACTTGGATCTGTTACGTTTAAATTTGGAATACTTTGTCTGATCTGGCTACTGTGAGTTGTTACTTGACGTTTTTGAAAATGCAGTCTGTTTTGTTTCTCCGACTTTGCTAGATTATATTTCCATTTCTCAGTCTAGTCCCAGAGGAATTTCCGGCCAGCTTTCTTATGAGAGCTAAAGTTTATTTCAGGCTCTCGATTTAGACCAATCCTGTATCTTTAGAACTATGTGGGTCTGGGTGTTAAAACATTACTATCCACCACGTGTTGTAAAATATCAATTTTAAAATTTAAACTCATGACCTCTTTCAAATATGGCAGTAATACTTCCGATTGCATTTATGCAAACTCACAAACACATCGGTGAACTTATGTCCTGGCTAATACCTTTTCCCACCATAATCTCCCCAGACGGGTTATCTTTATTATTTATACAGAGATGGGCCATCGGATTACAAAAGTAGTAGGGAATGGCGGACTTAGGTATCATTCAGGAGGCGCGCAGGAGGCGCGCCAGGAGGCGCGTGACTTTTATATAGCAAAAACGCCAGGAGGCGCGTGACTTTTATATAAGCGCATTCAGGAGGCGCGCAGGAGGTGCAAGATGGCGGACTTGAGCTAACAAGGGGAGATAACAAGAAGAGGCGGGGCAAGATGGCGGACTTGAGCTAACAAGGGGAGGTTATTTTTAGACTTTTATATAACAAGAAGAGGAGGGACAAGATGGCGGACTTGAGATAACAAGAAGAGGTATTTTTATATAACAAGAAGAGGCGGGTCAAGATGGCGGACTTGAGATAACAAGAAGACGATGTTTATATTAGGAAAATGTTGCAATATGGTTTTTTTTATATTATTGTTATTAGTATAGCCAACTTAGGTAGTGGCTGTGTTAGACAAACAACATTTAGACAAACTTTTAGATAATAGGGAGACAATAGTTAGATGATATATATTTAGACGATATGTATACGTTATATTTAGACATACATATTTTACAACAGTTATACAAACAGTTAGACAAACAACGGACGATATATAGGTAACAAAAAAGCGTTTTAGTTAATATAGTTTTTTATTTTTTCAAATACTAAAGGACAACTCTCAGCCGCTTGGTAGGCTTCTTCTTCTTCTGTGGTGGATTAGGGACATCGGGTAGGTCTGTGGTAGGAAACCAACTCGGGTCTGGGGATACTGGACAGCTAGACTTCATGATTTCGTCAAACAGGTTAGTGGAAGGCTTCTTCGGGGATAGGACATCGGCCAGGTCTGTGGTAGGGAACCAACTCGGTTCTATTGGTTGGTAACAGCTGGAATTGATGTACTGATCAAACGTGGTAGTGTTAGTAGGATAGGTATCCGTGCTTGGTGGCTGTAATCGGTCAAATTCGGCGAGGATTTCGTTCTGTAACGTTAAGAAATGTTCAAACTCGGGTCGAGTTAACGTAATGCAGTGTTTGGTAGGAAATTTGAGGTAGGATTCACCAAAATATCTTCGCACGTGTAGTAAAGGTTGGCCTCGGTAAACACTTACAGACGCAGCCTTCAGACCACTAGCCAAAGGTTTAAGCATTTCATCACTTCTCTTGATGTAGACCCAGTTGGTGGGAGCAGTCATTTTCAACGAGATGTATCTAGTGTGTTAATAAAGTGTCTTCCAAGTGTTTATATCGTATAATCTGGGTTTTTTAAGCGTGCCCTAGCTAGGATTTGATTCGTCGAACATCGAGCGTGTGTTAGGCAGGACGTGATTCGTCGATGTATTGCGTGGGAACAACGACACATGGCTGTATTGTCGTGAGGGAAAAAAATACACCTGTCTATTGATTTCGTCTCTTGTTTATCAAAGTGGGGTTGAGTTTCACTAGCCAGGGTCTGACTAAGCGTGTAATTAATCGATCGTTGGCGTGTTGTCTAGCCGAAAATGGTAGTAGGACCCGCTGCATAGTACCACCTCGTGTTTTGATCAAGATGAAATAAATGGCGTAGAGCCCACAAACGTTGGTGACTACATCTTGTAAATATCTGGCGTTGTAGTTAACAGGTCGAGTAGAGTTTCTGGCTATAAAATTAATCAATTCTGAGTGTGTAGGTGGTAGGCCAAAAGAATCAAAATATTCAAAAGTACCAAGTCCGTTATAATATAGGGCGACCCAGTGGTCACCGGGGCGATAGCTAGGATCAGTGTTGATGACGAAAGCAGCCGTCTTGGTCGGATCGATGCGTAGAGGTAATTGGTCACGAGCTAACACTTTAACGAGCCCAGTTCGTTTAACAAATATGTCCGACAGGAGGATGGTGCGTATTTCGTCTGTGTTCATTGTTTAAGTGGTATAGTCTGTCAAAACTTGGCGCGATTTCGAGATCTCCAAGATCGAGTCTTGCTCGGCGTAGACGAGAACCTGTAATGGTTCGGGTGTGACCTCGGCGAATTTAAGTTCTACTGAGACTGGGCCCGACTTGGCCATCTCAAACTGGTCACCGTCTAGTAGACTGGGGGTGAGGTCAAAGGCGTATAAGGCGTAACCGTGCTTAAAATGTCTATACTCGAGGTCGTTGTCGGCGTCTTTACCTACCAGGCCCATAGCTAGATTCGTCGCGAAGAAGGCTCTCACGTACTGGTTGTGTTCATAATCCATGGACAAAGGCTTGCCACTGACTGTTCTGCCGTCCGCGGTGACATTCAAATATATCAGACCAAAGGTAGCGAAATTGAACGGATTAGCCGTGTACGACCCGTTAAAAGCGGACGAAGGGACTAGTCCAATCACGATCCGTGTGGGTGTTTGACTGAGAAACAGATTATCCTGCATGTGCGATAGCATACCTCTAGGGATAGAGAAAGTTTTTAGCACAACTCGTTTCAAGGGGTACTTGGCATTACCTCGCACCAAGGCTTTCTCGTGGGCTAGAGAGACGGCGGGGTTTAATTTGGCTTTCCGGACAATCAAGGCTGCATAAGTTATAATAGATTTATATCCAGCGGTGGGGTCGTGTCCCAGCACGTTGAAGGCATCTTTAGACGGGGTGAGTTTTACTTTAACTGTCACACCATTTAACAGGTAACGATCTTGAGCAAAGATATCTGAATGTAAACGACCCATCATATCAATCTCCTGAGAACCAGCCGCTATATGTCGACGCAGTCTTAACCCGTTGTTATTGTCACTAATTGTGTCCGTAATAAAATTTGGCGTGTCTTTGTAAAACAGAGCCGATGTCAGATGGCCTCGTTTGGGTTCCTCCCCGTAATTCAACGTGGCTTCGATGTAAGCTCTATAAGGGTAGGTGTTCTCGCTGGGTGTAATCAGCGTATCGTTCAGTGAAACGTCGACTTGGGAGAATAAACTGTGCAGGTAATAGTTGATCGGGGCCACCTCTGCGTCAGCGGGTAATGCGCCGCCATTAGCTAACGTAACTTTGGCGCGCACGTGTAGAAAAGTATTGAGCAAGTCTAGATATTCCTCACCGTTTCCCGAAATTACAAATTCCACCGGGGCTCCGGGGGCTAAGGCGGCCAACGGATGTATCTCCACAAATTGTCCCTCTTCTACGGCTGTCTGCGTTGGTGGTACGCTAAACAAATCTAGACCACTGTGAAGACATTCGCACGAGTTGGGGTGAATAAGCGCCATCATTCAAATATATCAGAGTACCTTCGCTTCTTCTGGTGAGAATGAGAAGGCCGAGCTCGGTTACGGCGTTTTATGCGTTTCGGCTCGCCAGGTGGGGCAGCTCTCGTTTTTCTTTTCCTTCTAAGCCCGCTGCCCGATTGATTAGTGGTGAGGTGTTCAACCGCTCCCTGTAATAAACGTTGACCAGATTCTTTCGCTCGTTCACGAAATGCCTCGCCAACATTTCTGCCGGCTAACGCATCGCTCGCGACCTGTAGACCGGTCCCAAGCCCTTCTCTGAGTAAAGCTTTGCCTCCGGTTTTTAACCACGGGAGAACCATACGACCGAGCCCACCGAAAAAACTACCCAAACCATGTCCTCTTTGACTTCTACCTCCGATAAACACTGGCATCCCGTGGCCAGCTTGGTTGCAGTAAAACTCCTCATACATCTTGGGGTTTCGTCGGATGGGTACGTGTCTCACCATTTTTTCTAGTCAAAATCAAACCGTCTGTGAGTTCGGAAGTGTAGTGTCAACACCGAAGCTCCGCTAGTGAATGGAATAGTCTTACCCTGATCGTTAGTTAAAAGGATTTCCACCGCGTCAAACGAAAAACGGCTCAGGGGTACGTAGTGGGGTTTGTCGTAAATCCTGAAAACAGAAGCGGTAGTCCTATCCAAAATAGGCACAATTCGTAACAAAGGGACAGAGGCATCTCCAACCGGTCTCGCCGCTACGAGATCGCAGTACACGTATACATTTTTCATGTCGCTATCCATTTGCACTTCAGTCTCGCCTCGTAGTATTGGGTCAATGTCTGTGGCGAGCGACGCAGGAAAACCTAACATGTGTTTCAACGTCTCGCTAATTCTAACTTCAACCTTCGGATCATACAGATTCAAGGTGGCCTTATTATTGTTAAAATGGAATCTATCTCGGGCTTTTTCATCCACATCCGTGGCTAAAAGCAAACGATTCAACTCGTCGATCAGCGTGTCGGGTGATGTGTATAGACCAGCGGGTAACGTGAGTAGTATAGACTCGTCTTCTTTGTTGGGAAAGTAATGTATCCATACATCATCCTCTAGCACGTTAAAATAACTTTTGGGAAATTGAATCTCAACCAAACCAACCTCGTAACGTGAAGTCAAGTCTATAGTCTGTGGCAATTTGACAAAAAAGTGACCGGCGTTATTGTTTGGGTATATTTTCATCGAGGCATTGCTGGGTAAAGTCACGTAAAAACTCATCCTATCTTGGGGTTAGGTAACATGTAACCCAGACAACTGCTCATTAAAGCGATCCAAAACTTGCCGTCTGGTCCCTCTGCGTTGCTCATACTCAGATTGAATAATGAGACACCGATGACGACATATATAACGATCATCTGACAGAGGAAAACGATCTCTAGTCGCGGAACTAGTTTCCCAAAAAAAGGCCAGAACGAGGTTCTCGCGGTCTTGGGAGGGGGTGGCCTCAAAACTGGGGTGCTCACGTCTTCTTCAATATCCATCAGTCTCGATATCTCGCTAGTTGTTTGGACGAAATCCAGCTGTTGAATGACGAGTTATAACCGAACCATTTGACTAAATATTCTTTTACACCCCTGCCACCGCGGCGTTCCTCCAAAATGGACTCGATTCGATAAACTATCTTGTCGCCGACTCGTTGCAGCTCTTCTTGGTAAAAAGAACCCTTCAATTCCTCACCCGAATCCTCTAAAGAATGAGACATGTCTAAAACAATTCACGATTAAGACAATGACTTTCCAATAAAAGTAGTCCGAGCGTATGAATTTCGTGATGGAGCCATAGTGGTTGTTGTGTAGAGATACTGTTTCAGAAAATAGTTCGCGCGCAAGCGCTTCAGCATGGTGTGGTCGATAAAAACGTTATCATAACGTATGAACAGGAAAATCGACCTCGCCCTGGTTTGAAACCAGATCAATGACCCCACAAAACATCACTCGTAAATTTCTGTTCACGTCACTCATACACAGTTATTATATTGTATGTTTCAAACAACAAACATGCTAAAAAACGTGAGAATCACTGTTTCAAGAACGTAAGATTCGTGCTAAAAAACGTGAGAACCCAACCACCCAATTATGAGAACCTTTGGTGTAAAACATTGTGAGAATTAAAAAAAAAATGTAAGAACTCAATCAACATGTATTGAGAATCAAGAATTTGAGAATCACTGTGTTTAAAAAACATTTACAACAAATATAAGTATCTGTTTGGTACATTTCTTTTATAGTTATCATATATATTTTAAAGCTTGCTTTTAAAGATATCATTTGTATCTTGTTCTGGATATATTTTTATATTCAACACCCGTATTTTGAAATAATATATATTTTTATATACAGAGGGACATATTCTAGTGTTTTGAAAACATTTGTTAAAATGGTTGATCGCAAAATGTTTTGTCCCCTCAAACAGCTGCTAGAGAGAGAGAGAGAGAGTTAGAGAGAAAGAAAGAGAGAGAAAGAGAAAAAGAGAGAGAGAAAGAAAGAGAAAGAGAGAGAGAGAGGGAGAGAAAGAGAGAGAGAAAGAAAAAGATAGATAGAGAGAGAAAGAGAGAGGGAGAGAAAGAGAGCGAGAGAGAGAGAGAGAGAGAATAAAACACAGTCTTATTTTTAGGTTGTTATCAAAGGAAATAATTTTGTTTAACAGACCAGAATGGTCCCTGCGCAGTCTGTGACAGAAAAGATATTGATTTAAAACCACGCGCTCACGAAACAGGTGACAATTTTCCCTTTCAGTTAAAATAACGGAGATTTAAGTACTAACGTGTTTTGCTAGTTTGTAACAAGGAGTTTTTCTTTGTGTAGCTAATGGTATGTTCTAAATATTCTTTTTAATGTGATAAAAGTGTTTATTAATTTTTGAGGTATCAGATTCTGTCTTTTTTATATTTGTTATGTTAACACAAATAAATCTCGCAAAAATGAACAAAAATACTTGTCTAACAGTAGTTGAGAAAATAAGGAAAATCTTTTTTCCTAGTACATAATCGGTTAAGTCTTATCAAAAAAAAAAATGTTATGTCAAGATAAAAAATAAAAATTTAGTATCTGAGTTAACACAGATAGACTATTTTGAAACAGATATTTGGCTACAGAGATATTTTTACAGCCTAACACAGACATATCTTTTTGTTTAAATATTTAATACAATACACAAACAACTAAAACCTTTTTATAATTTTATTAAATATTTTTACACCCTAACACACGAAAAACAGATATTTTTAAAGTTATTTAAGGTCTCCTAACGAATACACTTATATTTTTAAAGATATACATCATAATACAGAGTACCGAATACACAGACACACAGACACACAGACACACACACACACACACTCACTCACACACACACACACATTTAGACCTTTGTGTAGGTTATGTCTTCACAGTGTCTGTTTAAATATCTGGCCGTTTGTTGTTCGCTAGGCGTATTTTTCTTAACAGACACTGTGAAGACATAACCTACACAAAGGTCTAAATGTGTGTGTGTGTGTTGGTGTGTGTGTGTGTGTGTGTGTGTGTCTGTGTATTCGGTACTCTGTATTATGATGTATATCTTTAAAAATATAAGTGTATTCGTTAGGAGACCTTAAATAACTTTAAAAATATCTGTTTTTCGTGTGTTAGGGTGTAAAAATATTTAACAAAATTATAAAAAGGTTTTAGTTGTTTGTGTATTGTATTAAATATTTAAGCAAAAAGATATGTCTGTGTTAGGCTGTAAAAATATCTCTGTAGCCAAATATCTGTTTCAAAATAGTCTATCTGTGTTAACTCAGATACTAAATTTTTATTTTGTATCTTGACATAAACATTTTTTTTTTTGTTGATAAGACCCAACCGATTATGTACTAGGAAAAAAGATTTTCCTTATTTTCTCACCTACTGTTAGACAAGTATTTTTGTTCATTTTTGCGAGATTTATTTGTGTTAAACATAACAAATATAAAAAAGACAGAATCTGATACCTCAAAAATTAATAAACACTTCCAATTAAAAAGAACTATCTTAAAAACGTCCCTAAAAACCTCCCTTACCTTCTCCCCCCTCACCGTACCCTTTGCCTCTCTATCCCTCAATCACGCATCTCACCTCTGATAACCTTCTATCGCTTCAACTTGCTTCCTCCCCCTCCCCCACCATTTAGCTACCCAAAAAAAACTCCTTTGTTAACAACAACTAGCACTCTCTCCTCGAATCTCCTAATCTCCCATTAGTACTTCTCTCTCTCCGTTATCATTTCCCCTCTCACTCTATCTCTCTCTCATCCTCTCCCTCACCCACAAAATCTTCGTCCACAACCGGTCTCATTTCGTGAGCGCGTGGTTCCTCTCAAAGCTCCCCCATCAATATCTTTTCTGTCACAGCCTGCGCGGGGACCATTCTGGTCTGGGTATTCCCAAACCTTTCCCTCAAAATTATTTCACTTTGATAAACAACCTAAAAACCCGCCCCCCAGACTGTGTTTTACCTCTCTCTCCTCTCCTCTCTCTCTCTCTCTCCATCTCTCTCTCTCTCTCTCTCTTCTCTCTCTCTCTCCTCTCTAAACTCTCCTTCTCTCTCTCTCTCTCTCTCTCTCTCTCTCTCTCTCTCTCTCCTCCTCCCCAGTCTCTTCTCTCTCTCTCTTCTCTCTCCACCTCTCTCTCTCTCTCTCTCTCTCTCTCTCTCTCTCTCTCTCTCTCTCTCTTTTCTCTCTCTCTCTCCTCTCTCTCTTCTCTCTTTTCTTCCCTCTTCTCTCTTTCTCTCTCTATCTTTTTTTTTCTTTCTCGCTCTCTTTCTCTCCCCCTCTCTCTCTCTCTCTTTCTCTCTCTCGCTCTCTATGTCTCTCTCTCTCTCTCTCTTTCTCTCTCTCTCTCTCTCTCTCTCTCTCTCTCTCTCTCTCTCTAGCAGCTGTTTGAGGGGACAAAACATTTTGCAATCAACCATTTTAACAAATGTTTTCAAAACACTAGAATATGTCCCTCTGTATAATAAAAATATATATTATTTCAAAATACGGGTGTTGAATATAAAAATATATCCAGAACAAGATACAAATGATATCTTTAAAAAGCAAGCTTTAAAAATAATATATGATAACTATAAAAGAAATGTACCAAACAGATACTTATATTTGTTGTAAATGTTTTTTAAAAAAACACAGTGATTTCTCAAATTCTTGATTCTCAATACATGTTGATTGAGTTTCTTACATTTTTTTTTTTTAATTCTCACAATGTTTTTACACCAAAGGTTCTCATAATTGGGTGGTTGGGTTCTCACGTTTTTTTAGCACGAATCTTACGTTCTTGAAACAGTGATTCTCACGTTTTTTTTAGCATGTTTGTTGTTTGAAACATACAATATAATAAACTGTGTATGAGTGACGTGAACAGAAATTTACGAGTGATGTTTTGTGGGGTCATTGATACTCTGGTTTCAAACCAGGGCGAGGTCGATTTTCCTGTTCATATGTTATGATAACGTTTTTATCGACCAAACCATGACGAAGCGCTTGCGCGCGAACTATTTTCTGAAACAGTGGTATCTCTACACAACAAAACCACTATGGCTCCATCACGAAATTCATACGCTCGGACTACTTTTATTGGAAAGTCATTGTCTTAATCGTGAATTGTTTTAGACATGTCTCATTCTTTAGAGGATTCGGGTGAGGAATTGAAGGGTTCTTTTTACCAAGAAGAGCTGCAACGAGTCGGCGACAAGATAGTTTATCGAATCGAGTCCATTTTGGAGGAACGCCGCGGTGGCAGGGGTGTAAAAGAATATTTTGTCAATTGGTTCGGTTATAACTCGTCATTCAACAGCTGGATTTCGTCCAAACAACTAGCGAGATATCGAGACTGATGGATATTGAAGAAGACGTGAGCACCCCAGTTTTGAGGCCACCCCCTCCCAAGACCGCGAGAACCTCGTTCTGGCCTTTTTTGGGGAAACTAGTTCCGCGACTAGAGATCGTTTTTCTCTGTCAGATGATCGTTATATATGTCGTCATCGGTGTCTCATTATTCAATCTGAGTATGAGCAAGGCAGAGGGACCAGACGGGAAGTTTTGGATCGCTTTAATGAGCAGTTTGTCTGGGTTACATGTTACCTAACCCGAAGATAGGATGAGTTTTACGTGACTTTACCCAGCAATGCCTCGATGAAAATATACCCAAACAATAACGCCGGTCACTTTTTCGTCAAATTGCCACAGACTATAGACTTGACTTCACGTTACGAGGTTGGTTTGGTTGAGATTCAATTTCCCAAAAGTTATTTTAACGTGCTAGAGGATGATGTATGGATACATTACTTTCCCAACAAAGAAGATGAGTCTATACTACTCACGTTACCCGCTGGTCTATACACGTCACCCGACACGCTGATCGACGAGTTGAATCGTTTGCTTTTAGCCACGGATGTGGATGAAAAAGCCCGAGTTAGATTCCATTTTAACAATAATAAGGCCACCTTGAATCTGTATGATCCGGAGGTTGAAGTTAGAATTAGCGAGACGTTGAAACACATGTTAAGGACTAATGCTTCTGTTTTCAGGATTTACGACAAACCCCACTACGTACCCCTGAGCCGTTTTTCGTTTGACGCGGTGGAAATCCTTTTAACTAACGATCAGGGTAAGACTATCCCATTCACTAGCGGAGCTTCGGTGTTGACACTACACTTCCGAACTCACAGACGGTTTGATTTTGACTAGAAAAAATGGTGAGACACGTACCCATCCGACGAAACCCCAAGATGTATGAGGAGTTTTACTGCAACCAAGCTGGCCATGGGATGCCAGTGTTTATCGGAGGCAGAAGTCAAAGAGGACATGGTTTGGGTAGTTTTTTCGGCGGGCTCGGTCGTATGGTTCTCCCGTGGTTAAAAACTGGAGGCAAAGCTTTACTCAGAGAAGGGCTTGGGACCGGTCTACAGGTCGCGAGCGATGCGTTAGCCGGCAGAAATGTTGGCGAGGCATTTCGTGAACGAGCGAAAGAATCTGGTCAACGTTTATTACAGGGAGCGGTTGAACACCTCACCACTAACCAATCGGGCAGCGGACTTGGAAAAGAAAAACGAGAGCTGCCCCACCTGGCGAGCCGAAACGCATAAACCGCAGTAACCGAGCTCGACCTTCTCATTCTCACCAGAAGAAGCGAAGGTACTCTGATATATTTGAATGATGGCGCTTATTCACCCCAACTCGTGCGAATGTCTTCACAGTGGTCTAGATTTGTTTAGCGTACCACCAACCCAGACAGCCGTAGAAGAGGGACAATTTGTGGAGATACATCCGTTGGCCGCCTTAGCCCCCGGAGCCCCGGTGGAATTTGTAATTTCGGGAAACGGTGAGGAATATCTAGACTTGTTCAATACTTTTCTACACGTGCGCGCCAAAGTTACGTTAGCTAATGGCGGCGCATTACCCGCTGACGCAGAGGTGGCCCCGATCAACTATTACCTGCACAGTTTATTCTCCCAAGTCGACGTTTCACTGAACGACACGTTGATTACACCCAGCGAGAACACCTACCCTTATAGATCTTACATCGAAGCCACGTTGAATTACGGGGAGGAACCCAAACGAGGCCATCTGACATCGGCTCTGTTTTACAAAGACACGCCAAATTTTATTACGGACACAATTGGTGACAATAAGAATGGGTTAAGACTGCGTCGACATATAGCGGCTGGTTCTCAGGAGATTGATATGATGGATCGTTTACATTCAGATATCTTTGCTCAAGATCGTTACCTGTTAAATGGTGTGACAGTTAAAGTAAAACTCACCCCGTCTAAAGATGCCTTCAACGTGCTGGGACACGACCCCACCGCTGGATATAAATCTATTATAACTTATGCAGCCTTGATTGTCCGGAAAGCCAAATTAAACCCCGCCGTCTCTCTAGCCCACGAGAAAGCCTTGGTGCGAGGTAATGCCAAGTACCCCTTGAAACGAGTTGTGCTAAAAACTTTCTCTATCCCTAGAGGTATGCTATCGCACATGCAGGATAATCTGTTTCTCAGTCAAACACCCACACGGATCGTGATTGGACTAGTCCCTTCGTCCGCTTTTAACGGGTCGTACACGGCTAATCCGTTCAATTTCGCTACCTTTGGTCTGATATATTTGAATGTCACCGCGGACGGCAGAACAGTCAGTGGCAAGCCTTTGTCCATGGATCCCCAGTCTACTAGACGGTGACCAGTTTGAGATGGCCAAGTCGGGCCCAGTCTCAGTAGAACTTAAATTCGCCGAGGTCACACCCGAACCATTACAGGTTCTCGTCTACGCCGAGCAAGACTCGATCTTGGAGATCTCGAAATCGCGCCAAGTTTTGACAGACTATACCACTTAAACAATGAACACAGACGAAATACGCACCATCCTCCTGTCGGACATATTTGTTAAACGAACTGGGCTCGTTAAAGTGTTAGCTCGTGATCAATTACCTCTACGCATCGATCCGACCAAGACGGCTGCTTTCGTCATCAACACTGATCCTAGCTATCGCCCCGGTGACCACTGGGTCGCCCTATATTATAACGGACTTGGTACTTTTGAATATTTTGATTCTTTTGGCCTACCACCTACACACTCGGAATTGATTAATTTTATAGCCAGAAACTCTACTCGACCTGTTAACTACAACGCCAGACATTTACAAGATGTAGTCACCAACGTTTGTGGGCTCTACGCCATTTATTTCATCTTGATCAAACACGAGGTGGTACTATGCAGCGGGTCCTACTACCATTTTCGGCTAGACAACACGCCAACGATCGATTAATTACACGCTTAGTCAGACCCTGGCTAGTGAAACTCAACCCCACTTTGATAAACAAGAGACGAAATCAATAGACAGGTGTATTTTTTCCCTCACGACAATACAGCCATGTGTCGTTGTTCCCACGCAATACATCGACGAATCACGTCCTGCCTAACACACGCTCGATGTTCGACGAATCAAATCCTAGCTAGGGCACGCTTAAAAAACCCAGATTATACGATATAAACACTTGGAAGACACTTTATTAACACACTAGATACATCTCGTTGAAAATGACTGCTCCCACCAACTGGGTCTACATCAAGAGAAGTGATGAAATGCTTAAACCTTTGGCTAGTGGTCTGAAGGCTGCGTCTGTAAGTGTTTACCGAGGCCAACCTTTACTACACGTGCGAAGATATTTTGGTGAATCCTACCTCAAATTTCCTACTAAACATGGAATTACGTTAACTCGACCCGAGTTTGAACATTTCTTAACGTTACAGAACGAAATCCTCGCCGAATTTGACCGATTACAGCCACCAAGCACGGATACCTATCCTACTAACACTACCACGTTTGATCAGTACATCAATTCCAGCTGTTACCAACCAATAGAACCGAGGTGGTTTCCTACCACAGACCTGGCCGATGTCCTATCCCCGAAGAAGCCTTCCACTAACCTGTTTGACGAAATCATGAAGTCTAGCTGTCCAGTATCCCCAGAACCGAGTTGGTTTCCTACCACAGACCTATCCGATGTCCCTAATCCCCCACAGAAGAAGAAGAAGCCTACCAAGCGGCTGAGAGTTGTCCTTTAGTATTTGAAAAAATAAAAAACTATATTAACTAAAACGCTTTTTTGTTACCTATGTATCGTCCGTTGTTTGTCTAACTGTTTGTATAACTGTTGTAAAATATGTATGTCTAAATATAACGTATACATATCGTCTAAATATATATCATCTAACTATTGTCTCCCTATTATCTAAAAGTTTGTCTAAATGTTGTTTGTCTAACACAGCCACTACCTAAGTTGGCTATACTAATAACAATAATATAAAAAAAACCATCTTGCAACATTTTCCTTATATAAACATCGTCTTCTTGTTATCTCAAGTCCGCCATCTTACCTCGCCTCTTCTTGTTATATAAAAGTCTAAAAATAACCTCTTCTTGTTATCTCAAGTCCGCCATCTTGCCCCGCCTCTTCTTGTTATATAAAAGTCTAAAAATAACCTCTTCTTGTTATCTCAAGTCCGCCATCTTGCCCCGCCTCTTCTTGTTATCTCCCCCTTGTTAGCTCAAGTCCGCCATCTTTCACCTCCTGCGCGCCTCCTGAATGCGCTTATATAAAAGTCACGCGCCTCCTGGCGTTTTTGCTATATAAAAGTCACGCGCCTCCTGGCGCGCCTCCTGCGCGCCTCCTGAATAATACCTAAGTCCGCCATTCCCTACTACTTACATATTATCACCAGCGTTTACGTAAATCTCCCAGACTGGTTTCTCAGACAATCTGGCTTTCTTTCCGTCGATCTTACGACACCACCTTGTGTCAACAATGACCGTCTCTATCAAAAGTTGCTAGACATATGTGATACAAGTATTATCCACTGACCTGTCTAACTAGCCTTGTCATACTACGATTCACATGATGATACGTAAACAAGTCTGGGAGTGACTAGGTAAGAATGTTGGTGCATAAAATATGCCACATAATAGGGCAATGAGTGTGAAAAATTGAGAAATACATCGGTAATGCAGGAGAGAACGAAGAATGTAAAAGGACGTACACAATATCGTCACACTTTAATTTCTGCAATCAGTTTTTGGATCATGCCAAGCATCTGACCGTTTGCCGAAAAAGCCAACAGGGAAACAAAATTATAATAATGTTTACATTTGATGAGTAAATCAGCTATTATCCGGCCGACTGTGCGAACACATTTCCTTTGTTTTGTGTGTGGGTGTGTGTGTGTGTGTATGTGTATTCCAGATCCAGATAAGCGGTGGCCCAGGAAAAAGCATATGTAGCTGACATCAAAGGAGCAATAATCAAGAGGGGGATGTCATGGATGGCACAAGCAGAGGCTACGGTTGGTCAGATGACCAGAGTTAAAAATATATCCAAAGGGAAAGAGTGGAGTAAGTCAGGGGAGAACTGGAAAAACTACCAGCAGGTCATCACTAGCCTTGGCAGAGAGTGCAGATCTTGGGGCAATGGAAAAGCAGAGCTAGAGATTAATCAGC
Organism: Oreohelix idahoensis; assembly: GCA_024509875.1. Classification (NCBI taxonomy): domain Eukaryota; kingdom Metazoa; phylum Mollusca; class Gastropoda; order Stylommatophora; family Oreohelicidae; genus Oreohelix; species Oreohelix idahoensis. The sequence goes on along the minus strand of JAMPIV010008217.1, from coordinate 145,933 downwards.
TGATAAGTGATCATGCTGGGGATGATAACGCCGTTGTGTACACTAATGGGTCTGTAATTCTTGGTGAGAAATCAGGATGTGGCAGGGTCGTCGCGGAACAGAGTGGAGCCTACATGACAGCAACTTCCAGCATGAGAATGAAGGTGGAGATAGTTACTGTAGCACTGAGGTGGCTGTCTGAAACGCCATCAATCAGGGCAGTTATATTGTCAGTCTCTCAAGCCATGCTTCGGAAAGTTTACTTATAACACATAAGGAAGGGAAACCCGAGGCTTGTAAACAGTAAATAAATATTAGACAAACATAAAGGTATGTTTTCAGGCACTCGTAAGAAATAAAGAAGTAAAACACTAGACAACAGAAAAACAACAGACGTGAGTCGCTTACCCAGGACTCGAACCCAGAACCTTCCGTGCGACAACCCCGCCTAGCTATGCAAGTGAATCACACTATCCTCCCTGCCATCTAGGCATCACCAAAAATTATGCTTCGAAGACGGGTCATCAGCGCGAACCGCAAGACATAACACCGGAAATCCACACAAAAAACAATAATAATAATAATAAATAAATTTATTTCATTACTGTTATTATTATCATTTTTTTTCCCCTCGTACGCCCGCTAATACTCGAGGCGAAATCTCAGGTTATTATTAATGTCTAACCTGACATTGATTTTACGTGAGTATCCCTTTTTCTTGTACATAGACAGGTGTCCCTCGCCATTCAGGCAGATACTCGCCGATTTCGGAGGAACCCATTAGAGCTGGCTCGGCTCAGGAGCCGCCAATCCCTGGTCGACGACACTCCTTCAAATGTACTCACCAGGTCTCGAGTTAATCCAGTCCAAATCCCGGTCGACGAAAAATCCTCAAATGCCGTCGCCCGGGCTTGATCCTGAATCACCCGGTCGCCAGAGCGGTGTGGTAACCACTACGCTAGCGCGGCTCCAGATTATTACCATTATTATTATTATTATTATTATTATTATTATGATCGGTGTGGTTTTAAATGCGCTAATCGGTTTAATTCACACAAAGACAACCATTTTGGAAGGCGACAATAAACCGGATCTGATTTTGTGAAAAGACGCCACTTTATTCAGAACAAGAGAAGTGAAAACAATCCGCACACTGTGTAGTAATCAGACTTACATGTAAATTACTCATAGAGTTCCGCATGTGTTTTATATTGCTGGAAACAATTCCTATTGATATACCCACTTTTGCTGGTGGATGGGTAGATGAGTTAACAAATAAACTTAAAAAAAAAGGCGCCACATGCGCAGAATGTTTTCTCTCCTACCCCCATATGCGTTACTGGATAAATCCTCAAATCAATAAATACATTTTTGTCAAATACTGTCAAAACTTTACATTTTTATAGTATTTTTCAGTTCCACAAAATAATTGTGTCCTTGTACAATGCAGAAAACATCATAAACTCATCAACAATATTTTCTTTGAAGTCTGACGAATACATGCTGACTTATTCATACGCTTTGGACTGAGTTTTATCTTTTGTTAGAAATGTGTCTGCAAGAAAACTGAAAGCATTATGTAACGTTCTGTATTCGGCACGCCTTTTTGTCATTTATGTGACTAGTACATCTACTGTACGATTTAAAAAAAAATTAATAACTAATTTGACATACATCTTTGTCACAAGAGGGATTTGAGGCGTCCTCTTTCCGATCTAGTCTTTCACTACTGCAGTAATCAGTTACATTTTTGTACTGATTTTATAGCGATTTTTTTCCGAGCAGCACCCTTTTCTTTCTCTCTCCACTGTAGTAGATATTCTGTATTTTCTTTCTTATTTTCTTTCTTACACTCATATCAGGGATAGTCATTACATTGGGTTGATACCCGTCCCTTTCGCTAACACATTTGCAAGGAGCGGCCGAGATAACACATCACATTCGCAAGAGCGTGGCACAACTTTGCTAAGATAGGCACAGGATAACTCATGCACGCGGCGGAAAGGATGATATAATCGCTTCCGGTCCGACATATTAAAACCACATTACTTTCTAATAAAGTAATACTTAGTTACATCTGTAACACGTGGTCGTATGAGTTTAAAAATGTGTTCTGGAGTTTGAGCAAAAACGTCTGTTCTGCAGTTTTCTCATTCATAGATGCAGCCATCTTATGGTATTGCTAACTACGCGGGCTAAGTCGCGCATGTGAAATTTATGTAAAAATGGTAAAGGTAGTCCCAAAGCATATGCTGCCGTAGAGGATGTAAAGGAAGGAAATGTTACATACTTCACTAATACCCAACTTAGTGAGATGAAGTGATCAGTCCACTTCATTGCTGCATTTGCCTTCCCTAACTCAAAAGCAGACTGTAAATGTCTTTTTCTCTTGTTGAAGTGATCACTGGCCCAAGACAGTATACATGTTGTTAGATGTGTAGTGCTGGCGTATGATGAACTGAGTGTGGGTGCGAATGAAGGCGCGAATGTGTTTAGGCTCGTATATATGTAGACAATGCAACCCATACACTCACATGCAGTAGTCAAGGATGCTTGAACACTGCAGGTACGTTTCAAAACATTTATTGACGATAACACACACAGCATCAACAGGAACAGTCAGTGTAAACAAGGTCATGCTGACCGGAAATCGTTAGATATCCATCAGGCATTCAAAAGGCTGGTAAACATTTGAATATTCGTGCATGGTCAATAGCAATGTTCTTCAATAATGACAGTTCGTAGCGTCGCCCTGGTATCTCTGACTAAACGCGTCAGATACCTTAATCACTTTGACATACAGGTACAACTTGGCACTCCCCGCCAATTGCACTTTATCAGGCTGTAATATATTAGCCTTAACACAGGCCTCGTTATGACGTCATCTGTGTACTTCTTCTAAGCAGGTTAACATCAACCCTGCAGTAATACTTATGTAGGTATAAATATACCGCCAATCTGCGGTTCCCACAATATAACTTCGTCACTGGACTTCTGTTCGTTTAAAGACAAATAGTCTTACATAGCTATCTTGAGCATAATGTATAAGTTCTGTAATGTAGGATCGGTGAGCTGTAGTTTACAGTCTTGGTAACCTTAAACATGTTCTGCCACCGAATGCATAATAATGTAGAAAAGGTCGGTGTTACCTGGAACCGAATCCTCAGAACACAATAAGGAACTCTGCTGTCATTCCGACGCACAGAGAATCACTGGGGAGAACTGCCTACGCAGACACTTCGAAGATTTTCCCCGAAAACACAATGGACGTTCGTCCCTCAGAAGTCAGCTTACATCCCGGCCTGACGGAAGTAACTCAACTTGACGCTTAAAAAACCTGCGCATGGACACACGCCCGAACTGTTTACCTTTGACCCTATCTTCATACAGGTCAAACCCCAAAGGATGAACGAACAGGGAAGACAACCCCTAATCAACCTGACATCGCAGGTAAAGACACAATTATTCTTATGAAAAAACATAAGCAAATAACTTGACATATGACTCCGTCGAAAATGACAGCAACATATTACTACACCCCCCCCCCGTAAAAAAAAATGATACATTTAAAAAAAAATATATATCTATGAGCAAGACAGCACAAGCATCAATTATGCGGTCATGAAAGAATGAACCTACTATCAGGTACAATGGACGCACAAATAAAGCGTCTGAAGAGGATATAAATCATCTCCCAACATAAGAGAAAATATTTCTCAAAGCAAAACAAATTCAGGAGGTATCATTAAAGAAACCTAAGTTGCTGGCAATACCAATCATATATCAAACATTATTAAATACTATAATTATAGCAATATACAAATATCATGAATTACAATGCTATATTAGCAACATATCACTGATGGATGGACAAAATCAAATTTGTTAAATTCTTTATACATCATCCAAATAGTAAAACATTTGCATTACAATATATAAGGATATTAAGGACAGACCTAAGTCTGAAAGTGTATCAGGAAAACTAGGACACAAGATTTAATTGGAATCATGTGGGCATCTAGACAATATGTCCGCCATCACATTATCCGAACCACGGATAGCTCGCACCGTGAAATGGAAAGGTTGAAGAGCAATAGCATAACGAGTAGATGATCCAATGAAGATTGGCATTCTTGGGACCAACGCACCATATTAGGAGAACCTTTTTTCAATAACGATGAAAGTGGTGCCATAATGGAGGACAGATTCTCAATGAATCTTCCATAGAATTGTATTAATCCCAAGAGACTACGCACTTGCTTTTTTGTCTTCGGAACCGAGATATTTAATATCTTTGAAATGTTTTGGTCCTCTGTCTTCAACAGACCATGACCAACCCGATGACCTAGGAAAGAAATTTCACTAAACCCAACAAAGGCTTTAGAGGGTTTTGCAGTCACACTATGCTCACGTAAAGTAGATAGCAATTCCTTTAGACCCAAATAGTGTTCTTCCCAAGTATCGCTGAAAAGACAGATGTCGTCTAAATATGCGATGACATCTGCACGATCTGATAGAATTTGTCGCATCATGCGCACGAAAGTCGCTGGAGCGTTCATAAGCCCGAAAGGCATAAAATTCCATTGAAACAGACCCCTAGGTGTCGAAAAAGCAGTGAGAGGTTTGGCGTGTTCCGTCAGTGGGACTTGCCAGTAACCTTTCGACAAGTCTAGTTTAGTAAAGAATTTAGCTTTAGAAAGTCTAATAAGTAGATCATCTAATAAAGGCATAGGTTCTCATCGAACTTCGTAACTTGATTTAATTTGCGATAGTCAACGCAAAGACGTATGTTATTGTCTTTCTTTCGAACAATAACTATCGACGAAGAATAAGCTGAAGTGGATGGTTCAATTATTTGCAGTTGAATCATTTCATCCAATTCTTTCTCGACTTGTGCTTGAAAATGAACATGTATTGGGTATGGTCTTACTCTGATCGGATTACGATCAGTAAGTATGATGTCATGTTCTATGACATCTGTGTGTCCCGGAATGTCGGTAAGGACATCCTGATATGATTGTAGCGTAGAGGATACTTGACGTTGCTCCTCAAAAGACAAGTTCGAAGAGACGGTAACGTTTTTCCATGATTCCGTAGAATTAAGTGGAATCGCAGGAAGAGGTAAGTTAACGTCAGAAAAAATAGTTTCCTCATCCTGTATAACGGACAGAGATGAGATGTGACCATGTTGGACTGGAGAGTCGTCCGTCGCCTGGAAAATAGACTGCAAATAGTCTGGACGTTCAATAAACTCTGTAAGCATATTTATATGAAAGGTTTTATGCTTTCCATCCACATCGACGATATAGTCGACATCTGAAATTTTCGAGACTATAGTGTATGGACCTTTCCATAAAATGTAAAGTCTGTTCTCCCTCGAGGAAAGTAAGACATACATGGATTTTGTTGTTTGCAAGAAAAACTATTATCAGGTTGGTAACTTTTATTAAAGTTCCCATAGTTACTGGGACCAACATGTTGAGGACAATTAAATTGCCTCCAGTTCTTTGAAAAAGAACCATCACGTGATCGACGCGTTTGGTACTGTCCACAAACGCGGTTATTTCTCTTAGTAAAGTTGCTTTTATTTTCCCCTGTACCAATATGCTTAATAGGTACATCGTACTGACTGAGCTGAGTACGATGGGTACTAACAGTTTTGTTTTCTTTTACCCACTTATCAGGAATCTGGTAATTCGATGCACGGTTTCCGTGAGGAATCTTAACATGACACCTATCAAAGTCCTCACCGTGATCCAAACTTGATTTACCTTTGTTGGTCTGACGCCAACTCCCATTAGAGGCAGTATTGTTATTCCGTGGGAAAATATATTTTCCACGAAAAGATTTATTCACATATTGCATAGTGTTACCATGAGCATTAAGTGCATGGATGTTTCGTTCCTCCCAAATAGAAATTTGTTGCGGGGTACATTCCTTAACCCCATGAATACGACCGATTATAAGATCCGCAATAGGATTAGGAAGAAGACACGCGTGGAAATCTCCTGTAAAGAAGGGAGTGTCAATCCTAATGATAGCAGTAGGATATTCTTCTATGGTCCCATCAAATGTAACACATTTGACCACTTTTCCAGTGGCACAGCAAGGATCTATCAGAGACTCCCTAACCCCGACGGTAGTACATCCCGAATCGAAAAGTACTGAGACCCGCCTATCATTCACTAAACCGTTATGCAAGATGAGAGATCCTCTCCCATCATGCGCAACTGTAGCAGGTAGAGCAGGAAGAGGGTGACCACAACTTAGGGTAGATACAGTCGATGAGTCGAACAATGTTAAGCATTGGGGGCATTCAGTTGCTCTCCCAAAATCGAAAGCGCAACCAGTGATAGCCTTAGAGTTACCACTATCATTTACTTGATTACAGGCTCCATCAAACTCTTGTTGTGCAGAGTTTGCCTGTTGGTAAGCTTTTCTTTTGTTATATCTAGGTCTATCGCGATTATCATTTCCCCTGTAATTGTTATCATATTGTCTATTGTAGTTATCATTCCGGTTTGAATCCAGGTTTCTAAATTCACCATCGTCATATTCTTGACGTCGAGGATGATTCTCTCGAGAGCTTAGATAGTTATTATTGTGATAACCTTTGCGAAAGTGTCTAAGATTACTACCACCAAAATTACGAAAACTACCATCTTGTCTCCAGTTCTTAGAAGAAGAACCTTCATATGTTGGATTACTCTGCTTACAGTGTAATTCTGATTACTTCTCCTATTCCAGTTTTGTTGGCCACCCTGAAATTTTTTATTGAAATTAGGGCCATATGGTGCTGCCGAAGCAACTGGCAACCCTTCATTCACTTTAGAATTGCTAACTGTAGCATGGGGATGCGCGGTGGCATACTGACAACAGTATTCCTCCATGTCTTTTAAGTTTTTAGGCTTACGCTCATGAAGAAATGCAAGAAAAGAATCATTAACAGATGACAAAACTTTATCTCGAAGCAATAAGTCCATTAGACCTTCATAGGATTTCTCAGTCTGAGACAACTCAACCCATCGTGTAAATGTACGACGTATCTTTGTAACAAAATTAGAGAAATCTACTCCATTTTCTGGCAACATTGTCCTAAAACGAAGACGATAGTCTTCTTCTTTTAATTGATATTTTTTAGCAATGCTGCTCTGACAACATCATAATTAGTTCTATTATGCTCTTCTATTGTCATAAGAGTAGTCACAGTTTCACCTGTAAAAAATTTCATCAGTTGTTCAACATAGTTTTCCTTTTTTATCTTATGCGTATCACATAAAAATTCGAATCTATCAAGATAATCAGTTATATCGTCCTTTAAAGGATTGAAATGAGGCAATTTGATCTTACTAGACCTCTCCTTTGTTGTACTCGAAGTTGTTTGCTGAGCACCCATACTCGCCACTTTCAATTTCTCTAACTCCAAAGTGGCGAGTCTTTCATCAAGTTCCATTTTCTGTTTTCTTTCCTCATGTTCCATTTTTCTAATTTCAGCCTCAGCAGCAGCTTGAAGTTGGAGTTTTTTCTCCTCAGCAGCAGCTTGAGCTTTCCTCTCCTCTGCAGCAGCTTGAAGTTTTTTTTCTTCCATTTCCATCTGTAATTTTCTTTCATCAGCTTGGGCTTTTCTCTCCTCAGCAGCAGCTTGAACTTTTCTCTCCTCAGCAGCAGCTTCTCTTTGATACCTTTTCTCTTCAAGTTCTAATCTTCTATTCTCAGCATCTAGCTTTTTTTGTTCAGCTTCTGCTTTCTTTAGTTGCGTTTCTGCTTTCAATTTATTTTCCTCTTTTTGTTTCTTCTCTTCTGACTTTAATGCCATGGCAAATTATCCAGATGAATATTCTTCCAATTCTTTACCAGACTTACCAAGGTTTAACCCCTGCTGGATGAAGAAATCCAAATTAGACATTCTGTCTAAAGAGATCAGTAACCTGAAAAAATTAAATAAATTACCTTATCCCACTTCAATGGGAGACAAGTCTGTACTATAGACTTGTATACTTACTTCACTTTATTTCACTCTCTTAGTTTTAGTCAAAACCCTTGTATGGTTATCTTGTTTATAATGTAACAAAAAAACACTTAAGTACCTGTGGAAAATAATTCCCTTATATCCAACTCACTATGGGCACAAGTCTTTTTTACTAAGAACATGAATATGTATTTCACCTTGTCTCAATCTTTGTGGATAACAAGTCTTTTAGCAAAGAACTTGTATAAATATCCTATATAATAATATTTTATTAACAATCTCTATATGAAGAGTGTACCTTATCAATAATAATAATAATACATGACCAAGTATATGTATGTAGACTGTGTATGACAATAATGTAGTACAATCATAAACACAAAGACAAAGATACAGAACAATGACCGAAAACGTTCGCGGAAGTCAAATAAACAATATAGCAAAAAGTAAAGAAAATGTTACACAAATGTGTAATGATGACCGCGAAAAATAAACAAGACAAAAGGCAACACTGTTATAAACGAAAAGGTGTAAAGAAATAAACGGAAGGAAGGAGAGACCTACAGATACAAACAAAACAAATCGAAAATCAAAGAATAAAAAAAAATACGAGAACAACACTAACTTATGTCGTCACAGCTAAACGTAAATAGCAACAATTGTCGCTAGCAAATTCCAATTAAGGAAATTTGCACCTACAGAACGCTATTATAAGACCACTATATCTTACAGACCGTGGTATCTCTTATAATAGACACCGCGCAACCTTACAACCCGCTGAAAAACACAAGAAAAATACACAAAAATAATACAAGTAACATATATAATATCAATTGAATGTGTTGCAGAACAAGTTCAGTCACAAATGACACAAAATGTCAAGCGCGCATTGATTGACAGAACCACTGTAGCATGAAGTGATCTCCACGAACATAAAGTTACTATGACCTTCTCGTATCTTGAGTCTTGCACATCGAATGTTGACAATGTCACGTACTGTTTACAAACAGGAACTTGACCTCAAAACATGTAACTTGAACGCTCGTACCTTGAAAAGTCTGTTGTTGACTGCAACGTGTGAACGACCAGCGGTACCGTTCACAAAAAGGGACTCGACTCGTATGCAGTTGTGGTCCACGTAACAAACGCCTAGATGTTAACTCCAGTACTTGTCATGTTGGTTTCATGTAGCATTATAACATAAATGCTTACACTGTCTATTCTGTCCTGTGTAGCCAAAACTTGGAAGTGTAGAAATGTAATGATGCGTGTTTCAGCTGTCCACCTTGATTATCTCAACGTAGTACAAAGCCCACGGAACTGTTAATTTCTCGCTCTGTCCAGTGTGTAGCCTAGACCCACAGATCAAAAATGTAATGTGCACTTGTCCTTCTCACGAAAATAGCCCCATGAAATGTAAATTTCTGGACAACACTGGAGACATCATAAATGTAACAGCAGAGCCCCATCAGCTGGCCTACCATAAATGTAACTGTCTTTTTCTCTTGTTGAAGTGATCACTGGCCCAAGACAGTATACATGTTGTTAGATGTGTAGTGCTGGCGTATGATGAACTGAGTGTGGGTTCGAATGAAGGCGCGAATGTGTTTAGGCTCGTATATATGTAGACACTGCAACCCATACACTCACATGCAGTAGTCAAGGATGCTTGAACACTGCAGGTACGTTTCAAAACATTTATTGACGATAACACACACAGCATCAACAGGAACAGTCAGTGTAAACAAGGTCATGCTGACCGGAAATCGTTAGATATCCATCAGGCATTCAAAAGGCTGGTAAACATTTGAATATTCGTGCATGGTCAATAGCAATGTTCTTCAATAATGACAGTTCGTAGCGTCGCCCTGGTATCTCTGACTAAACGCGTCAGATACCTTAATCACTTTGACATACAGGTAAAACTTGGCACTCTCCGCCAATTGCACTTTATCAGGCTGTAATATATTAGCCTTAACACAGGCCTCGTTATGACGTCATCTGTGTACTTCTTCTAAGCAGGTTAACATCAACCCTGCAGTAATACTTATGTAGGTATAAATATACCGCCAATCTGCGGTTCCCACAATATAACTTCGTCACTGGACTTCTGTTCGTTTAAAGACAAATAGTCTTACATAGCTATCTTGAGCATAATGTATAAGTTCTGTAATGTAGGATCGGTGAGCTGTAGTTCACAGTCTTAGTAACCTTAAACATGTTCTGCCACCGAATGCATAATAATGTAGAAAAGGTCGGTGTTACCTGGAACCGAATCCTCAGAACACAATAAGGAACTCTGCTGTCATTCCGACGCACAGAGAATCACTGGGGAGAACTGCCTACGCAGACACTTCGAAGATTTTCCCCGAAAACACAATGGACGTTCGTCCCTCAGAAGTCAGCTTACATCCCGGCCTGACGGAAGTAACTCAACTTGGCGCTTAAAAAACCTGCACATGGGCACATGCCCGAACTGTTTACCTTTGACCCTATCTTCATACAGGTCAAACCCCAAAGGATGAACGAACAGGGAAGACAACCCCTAATCAACCTGACATCGCAGGTAAAGACACAATTATTCTTATGAAAAAACATAAGCAAATAACTTGACTTATGACTCCGTCGAAAATGACAGCAACACAGACTCAAGTACCTATTTACAGCTGGGTAGACTGGAGTGTGACGCTATCGACCAAAGGCCTGCCATGTTTGTTTCTTTTTATGTTTCCACGTAAATCTTTTTATTTTTTTAGCGAAATTGTCTTCAGTACTTTTATTGCTGAATTCCACGTATGTGAATACTTTGCTCATTCACACAAACCACCTTCGGGAACACATGGCGGGTATAATTAGCCCCTTCATCATAACTGACTATGGGAATGCGCCCCTGAGGCAGCTCTCAGCCACTTTTTTTCCAGGTGTTCCTTTCGACGTTTTCTTCTCTTCTTTGCTTGCCGTGAGAGCTTCTTTTTGCTCAATCTGAGGTGGCGCCGTAGAGAGTATCACCACTTGGTTGCTGGATTTATGCCCAGTGCCCTCATGTCTCTCTTGCACACATCTCTGAACCTCAGCTGTGGTCGCCCAACTGTTCTTTTGCCATCTGCCAGTTGTCTGTAGAAGATATCTTTCGGGATGCGACCATCTTCCATCCCAATTTTCATTATTGTGTTGTTTTGACTTAAAATGCGCTATATCTCCACCCCTAAATCTGAGAATGAACTATGTGGGACTGGTCTTGGTTGCTCAGATAATAATGGTGGCTCAGAGATGCCCGCAACCAGGTGACAATAGAGGTAGAGGACAAGGAAGGCGAATTGGGAAACGGGGATAAGTTCCCAAACGGCTCCAATGATTCAATTTCTAGTGACAAAATTATCCCCCACTCTCCCTTTCCCTATGGCCGACAAGCCCCCACCCTTCCATTTCACAGAATGTAAAAATAAGAGAAATGCAATATCGCTTTAAATCTTACACGCTCTCATTCGCTGTCTCGCTAATGATACGACAACTTGTTGTGTTTATAAATAACACAAATACGAGATTTATTAACTTAAAACTATATACACAACCATATATACATAAGTAAATACATATGTTCTATACCTGGAAGAAGTATATTGTATACCCGCTCAAATAAAAAAAAAAAAAGAACATACTACATATGCGTGCTCAAATCAGATAAAATCTAATAACTAATTAACTATGATATAGTAGGGATGTACTTATGGTGCTTTCACTAATTCCACCGTTTATTTAACATCACTGCATACTGGAGCGACTTCTCATGATTTCCACACGCTCTATCTCGATCCTTCTGAAATATACTTGATAGTAATGATAATATGAATAAAGCGTTCTGTTCTGAAATGCTCTCAGTGCTTATGAAAACACTTTTATTATATTCCACAAGACATTAGTGCCGTCACCCTACTGTGTGATCACTTGGGATAATAAATGAGTGTTTTTTAATGGTTGGTCATCACTCCACACGAAGTCGAATAAACAAATATCTTAAAAGAATGACTTATCACGGTTCATGACAGTATGGCTGTGGTAAGCTTTTTAGCTTCCAGCTGGTCGTCTTGTACCCCTCCGGCCACTTACGATGATCCTGGTGGGTGTAGTGAGCTTCATAAGTTACATGTTGCCTTAGTCAGGGATTGCTTTAGCTTATTAGCTTGCATACGTCAGCTTGTTTGCGTAACGTGCTGTATTTAACTGTTGGGTTGCCGGTCACTGATGGTCGCAATACTGTGTTTACGTATCTGCGCCTAGTGTAATGGCTGTTTACTCCGTCGTTTGTTTTTTAAATATTATGTTAGTACTCTTGTACTAACGTATGTAGCTACGTCAGCGTCGGTACTTAGACTTGGTTTGGCAGAAACCACAAGGCTCTTCGATACTCGTCTTTTTTTTTTACCGCTGTTATGAATACAATAAGAAAAGACTCATAAGTAAATGTCTAATGTCTACTTATCCCTATGAATGTAGTATAAGTGTTTTTTAATGTCTTTTATAGCCTGTGTTTGTAATCCTATAAGTATCCTCAATATCCTCGTGGTGTTTATTACAACGGTTATGTCATAGTTTGGGTATTCACGGTGTGAGAAAAATAAATGGTAGTTACAGGGTTGATAGTTCAATTTAAAAACACGGGTTAATAAAAGTAAAAGGAGTGTGTATTATGATTTTTCAAATATTATACACCGACTTTGATTATTTATACCGAATTTCTGGAACAATAATGAATAGGCGAAGCAATGCCTGATTTCACTCAGGTCCAAGAAAATTCCTTCCGCTTGGTTTAGTGAAAAATATGACAAGGGCTAGATCAAGTCACTCGCTGGCAGATTGTCTTCACACACAGACGATCGCTCGAAATTTCCTAAGTTTTTAAGGCGGCAATTAGATAATCTGAATCTACGTATTTTTCGGGACCATATAGTATCTTTTTCTCGAGGGCGGGATGGCCATATCAATTATCAATTTCCGGCTGACCACCTATCTTCATTACTCTCAAGGTGTTTGATGAAATCTCAAATGTTCTAACTCATGGTCTCAATATCTATGCTTGGTTCCTTATTGGTATAGGTACATTAGTCCCGCCTGACTGGCTAAAATCCTCTGTTGCGTTCACAAGCCGGGCTGGCTAAACATAACAATTCGTAACAGGAAAGGAAATGTCCGAACTGTCCTCTTTCCACACAACCTACCTAAGGAAAATGCTTCGAATTTTCTGGCCGAACACCATCACCAAACAAGAACTGCTAACTTGGAGCCACCAAGAATACATTCGCGTCATCGTAGTGGGTTGACGCAGGAATTGTGTTTGCCACATCCTCATACGAGACCCTGACACCATCATCAGAACTGCCATTCTATAGACTCCAGAAGGAAAGTGACAAGCTACCTGGCGGAGAACTGTGGAAGCAAAAATGCAAAGCATGAACCAGAGCTGGGGCACCACACGAAGGATGGCTGCCGACCGAGCAAAGTGGAAACAGTTTGTTGCTGCCCTATAAGACGCCCCCAGGAGTGATGGTCACAGTTGACTCTGTCAGTCAGCGAGCAATAATCACAGAAGAAGAATGTAAAGGTGGGCGTCCGGTTGACTAAGTGGTTAGAGCTCTTCCCTTTCACGGCGATTGAAACCTGGTGGCGTCGCGCGCCAGTCTGCTCAGCTGTAAATTGATACTCTTACTGCGTACAAAGCACATGCAGAAAAAAAAACAAATAGTGATCTTTTTAGATGCCCTCTCAGTAATAACAGCCATGAAGAGCTAAGGGATTGAAAGATCTGATAAACTCACTTGAAAGCCTGGCCAACAGCTTTAACAAGTGCACAGTCCAGTGGCTATCAGCCCATTGTAACATTCCATGCAATGAAGAGGCAGATACATTTGCTAATGAAGGGGGAGCCCTGCAACAAAACGATATAGAGAAAACTTATGAAATGGCTAAAACAACTATAAAATTCAGGAAAACATATCCTTGTTGAGGAAATAGAAGCGCTAAAGCCAAATCTTCCTTCTTCATTCTTTAGAAGGAAAGGGAAAAGGATCCCGTTACACGCCTATTGAGGCATATTAGGAATACGGTGTTAGGCTTGAATTTTTTTGACAGTCGGCACACTAGGGGTGAAATCGTGAGCATCACGCCGGCGGCCGTAACCTTCCCAGAGTTGTTCTGGTACCCAGTGCATGAGGCTGGGTCGACCCCGGAGCCGTTTGAGGTCTAAAAAATCCCACCTCAAATGAGGATCGAACCATGGACCACCGAGCTAGAAAGCCAGTGTACTAACCACTGCGCCTTTGAAAGCCCTTGAAAATCTTCAAATTTCTTGCGAGTGCTCCTTGATTTCTAAATTCTTTTTGATTGCTCTACGAATATTTGTTACAATGCCAGTCACAGTGGCATCAGGCACTGTCCCAAAGTAAACTGGATCTTATCTAAAGTCAAACATGCCGCTAGATAGATTCAACAGCCTTGCAATACATCCACACAATGTGGTGGTACAAACAAAACTTAAACTTTGACAACACTTTGAAACATTTATGGAACGGAAAGTAAGAAATATTTGTGTATAAGTATAGTTGTGTTGTAACATGCTTATGTCAAAATATATATAATATACACCTCACGGTATAAGGGGAACGACTAAGTAAGTATATATCTAATAAAAATAGATATTTTTAATACAATATAAAAGCATATAGCATATAGGCTATCTAATCAGAAATAACTTTGTCCAGGGAACACAACAACACTGATTCAAATCGGCCCCCGCCGTTACTTAGGCCGGCCCTGGCTTTGCACGTAATGGTAATTTAATTACAATGGATAGATTAAGCACATTTTAAGAAAAAAATTATTGCATGGAGGAAAATCTGGTGTCATCCATATATGATCATCAGCTATGCACAATGCTATAGTATGTAGATTTAAATGTGAACATCTGCCTGTAAGGCTAATTACACCTTCATTGACTTTTAAAATCATCCACACACGTCCAGGAATTCCCCCGTGGTGAAATATTGTGAAAACCCATCTTTGCACATTTAATTTGGAGGAGTCACTTAAGCCCCAGATGTAACTATGGCTTTTACTTGGTTGCCTGCATGTAGGATGATCTCACTATGGACCCCATGATAGGCAGGGGTAGCTGAGAAGTGATTCTGTATAGGACGTAACGATTCTTTGAGAAGTGATTCTGTATAGGACGTAACGATTCTTCCTTCTAGGGAGAGCCCTTTAAATGCCAAGTTTAACAACAACAACAACAACAACAAGTACAAAATAAATATACATAACCAATGTAAAAATATTCAATTACTAATTTGAGATATAGTCTGACAACTTTGTTTTAAAATATATTATCTCCCTGTGCTGTTAAAAATCCTGTCTGCGCAACTGGATTCATCTATCGATAACTGGATCAAATGCAGAACAAGAAAGATCAATTTCTAAACTTATGCAAATCAAGAACTATATGCGCGTAACAATGAGCCAAAATCGAATATCGTCTGTTTGCTTTTCTGTGCATTGAGTATGACATTACTCGTATTATAGACTTTGAGGACGGCATTTCAATATTTTCTGCAACGAAAAGCCAAAAACGAAGCTTTCTTCGGAAATATTATAAATAGACTAGAAATTGCGAAATAATTTCTCTGATGTATAATTTTGAAAGTCTTGCTGCGCTATTTTTCTGTCTCACAATCTTTTGTCCCTTGTTTTGAAAAATTATAAATGTTCCTTTACGCGTAGCCCTAAAATGTAGTCGGCCTTAATCACTGCGCCTACAGTGCCTATTTGCAAATCCATCTCTGATGTCATATATTTACTTAAAACACTCATCACGTTTGGAAAAGACGCTTGCATTTCTTATTACATCTTGAATTTATGAAATTTTCCATGATGTCTTTGTTTTTAAAATATGAATTACCGTGCCCTAGAAAACGTATTTTGTTTTTCTTCTTATCAGCACTAAAGGTATGTTAGAAAAGTTACTGAATAGTAAGTGGATATAAATTTCTATGTGTAAAGTATGGTTAAAGCTTTCATTATTACATACCAATTTGTCATAATATTATAAGGTATAATCTTTTCTAAAATTGTGTAGAAGATTATTTTACGATCTCACGTGACTTCACATTAAAAACTCTTATTTACTTAATGGTTTATTGAACATTGCTTGTCACTGATGCGTCTATTTGTGAGTACTTTTGTATTTTCACATTTTGGTAACATAACATATGTTCAGAGTGGAAATGTAACATTTTAATAGTTGTTAGAAGTTTAAATTTCTGGTAATTAGTCTGCGTCACTGTTGCGCAAGAATTTTTCAACGTTATCAGAGTACTCTAATTTTTTCTAATGCAAGGGAAATAACTCGTGGAAATTGTAGTCACTTTTTACTTTAGGTGGTTCTCTTTTCTTGTGCCCTTCGGTTGCCGGTAATGTGTGTTTGACCGATCTTGAGTTGTGTCCATGTATGGAGCGCTCAGGCCCACTTTTCTTAGAAACGTTTGGCAACCTGCAATGTTGCTTATTACTATCCTTATAAGGCTCGAATTTTAAAGGTCGTTCTAAGAATATGCCCAAAGCTTCGGGTTATCTGAACTGTATTTGAATCGCGCGTTTCTGCGCATGTCAAGATTTCGGTTGTGGGTTTTTGAACAAGCTTCCGCCCAGTAGAGAGGTCGCAGATTTTGTCGAGCGAGCAGGACGCTTTTTCAGCGTCTGTGATTAGATTGTTCGGGGAATGGAAGTCCTCTGGATTGTTTGTTCCTATTAGATGATATTCCCCTTATTGTTATTCAAAGCGCCTGGAGGCGAGTGAGTTGTGCGTTTATTCATGAAGTGAAGGTAATTTGCTCTTCTTGATTATCGTTGTTGCTACCTTTCATGATTGACATTTTTGTAGCCTATTTGCTAACTTTCCTTGGTGGGAAAGAGTCTACAGATGAAGTTTCAGCTCACGAATTACCATGTTATCATGCATCGGTTGATGCATGTCCTAAAGGCTATCTAATTGTTGGATGCGGCTGCTCCAGCGGTTCTACGTCAGTCTAGGTTTGATACCTTAATTACTAAAGGAATTCAGAGGACATTTTTGATGTACTCCAGAGGATAGGTCTGTCTTGCTGGAAGTCAGAAGAACGAGAATAGGTTTATTCTACTACCTTGATATATCGACTGTTATAGAACAGGGATGATGATTTCCACACCTTATTATATGTACAGTCGTTGATGATGCATTGAAGTCATATACATTATTCGCCATTGCTGTACCTGTATATCGTCAAGTATTGTACTGACTATCTATATGATGATGATGTCGTCCAGTGCTTGTATCGTCAATAAATATTGAGAAAAACGTCATCAGCTGTTTGACACCATCATTGACTTTCTACGTCATGGGTGTATGTGACGTCCGGTGTGGACTGTCCTATAATGATAGCTGTTGACTACACATCTACATCCAATACACAAACCAGACTAAAGACACCATATTTCTACGCCTTCCTCATCTCTGGTGTCTAGGGGTGATACTCTACATGTTCTGGCAAGAGAAGAGATATTTACCTCCACAACATTTGGCATACTTCAAGCAAACATTTATTGAGTTAATCCATCCCACATGCAACAGTCACTCTGAAAATTATGCATCACGGTACAATATTTGTTTTTGTATCTGCTGATATCAGGTTAGAAAAAAACCGAAAACCGTAGCAGTCAACCCGTGTTCCGGCTGCTGTAATTACAGTAACTTAATTTAAATACAAGTCCGAGTGTATTCTAAATTCAACACTTTGTAGGTTGTAACTTATTCTTAAGAAAGGCAGGGTAATTGATTCGTTGCTCATTTTTTACGCTTCTGACACCAAAATCTGGAGGGAGATACACGCTTTTTAAAGATAACTTTTAGCGGACGGCACCACAAAGTTAAATTCAAGAAACTCGGTTAAATAACCAGTATAGTTTTCTCATTTGAATACATAATACTCTTGTTTTAATGTTACCGCTCAAACTGGCTTGTCATCAGATATAACGACCCTTTTGTTAATCACAGCATAAATGCCATGCCTTGCACTGATTATTATAAGATTTAACGTGTACATTCTTTAACACAAGGTCCCTGAGAGGAAACATCATGATAGATACATTAAACCTGTCCGATTCAGAAGATTCTTCCAGAGAAGTGTTCGGTATAGATGACAAGACAATATTAATATATACCTGGGTTGTCTTTAGTATAGTGTGTCAGATAATTAACATCTTTGGTATCGTCACAAATGTTGTCAACATCGTCTGCTTTATCAGTCAAGGTTTTAAGGAGTCAGTCAACATCAGTCTGTTGGGTATGTGTTACAACTGAAGACCGTCTGTTTGAGTTTCCGGACTTGGTTATAATTTTACATGTACTGTTTATCTTAGAAAATACTTATGACGTTAAAATACAGGGTATACAAATTATTGGAGCTGTTAATGTGTAATTTCCTATGAAATACACTTTGTCACATATACCAGCTGTTGGGCGATGCGGCTGCACCGTACGCCTACCTGGGAGAAGACGTGGAACGCTATTTTAAATACAATTTTTTTAAATCCTTAAATTTTAAACGAAACAGGCCATTTTGAAATAAAATCTTGTTTATCTATATTTCTATATTATTATATTTTCAAATAAAACTCACTGAGTGACCATCTGCAATTCTACATAAGAATAACGAAAAAAATGTCTACGAAGGATTTAAAAAATAAACATCATTTTCTTTTAAAATGTTACAGTAAACATTAGTTGGGTGAAAATTACAGTGTGATCCAACTCAACAGCATGCGTACTGATCCGAGTAAAACTAAAAATTACTAGCAGGTCATTTCGTGCTGACAGAACCCTTTTACTCCACCACCAAATGGTAATCAGCTTTGGCTGCTTATAAACGTCCTGGTTGACCCAACGTTAATAGATTCAAGAGCTTGGCAAGGGAGGCCAAGGATAAAGTGTGGGTGGACTTTGTGACACAGGTTGGCACGCAAAAAAAACCTACAGAAATTCTGGTCCTTACATCGAAGAATGAATAGGAAAAGTGCAAGCCAACCCATCCCTAATGTCAAAAGCTGTACCGGACTAAGCCTAAAGACGGACAAAGAGAGGAAGAGAAGGGAAGAGCACTATTCGATATGTGGAGCAAACGAATAAAGGTGACAAAAGTGCCCGCCTGAAAATAAAGGACAGTGTTCTGGAAAATGCCCTAAGGGGCCAGATGTACTTCGATCTCATTTCTGAAGAGGACGTGGTGTACACATTGAAAGCCAGCAGAAACACTATTCTGGGTCCTGATGGTGTACAATACTATCACATTAAACAGCTCAACGACCCAGCCATTATAAATATGGTGAGCGAAATCAATACCAGCATATAGAATGCTAAGGTGCCGGAAGACTGGCTACACAGTTACCTTCGGCCACTTCCTAAACCTGGCAAAGACCCAACGCTGCTCAGCAGCTATCGAATTATCACGCTACAAAATGTCTATGGTAAATTTATTGAAAAGATAGTTGCAAGAGAAGTAATGAGCCAGCTCGAAAGTGCACAATCTTTCCTGATACCCTGGGTAGCTATAGTCCTATGAAAAACATCATGGGGCAACGCTGGAACGTTTGCATACGATGTTAACGAGGGATTCCAGTGTAAAAGAGAAACTGTGGCTGTCGCAATTGACCAATAGGATGCTTATAACAGTGTGGACTTTGCAACCCTAATAGACTCTATAATGGCATGTGGTGTAAACCTTTGGATAATAAGGTGGATAGCAGCTGCCTTAATTGAGAGATCAGTTGCAATTTGCTTGGGAAATTGGGCATCAGAACCAATGCTCATTTGCCCGGAACTACCCCGGGGATCTCCACTATCACCAGTGCTGTTTAACATCTACAGAGCAAAAGTAGCAACCTTTCAACCAACAGAACTGGGACGAACATTAACTTTCGCAGATGACTTACTCATGTTCAGAACTGGCTCCGACAGACAGGAAATGGCCCAAGGCATACAACAGACATTACAGGCGGTTTCTAAATGGTGTAAGGAAAGCTGATCAAAGGTCAATCCCAATAAGGCCTGTGTGATGTGGTGCTCTTTGAACAAGTCCATTGTGAAAGCAGACCTTCCAGACATCACTTTCAATGGCAAAACATTGAAAGGCAAGACAGGCTGAATATCTGGGAGTAACGATTGATCGAGGGCTATCGTTCAAGTATCATGTCGAACTGATAATACAGAAGTGCAAGCGTGGACTGGCAGCCATAAAAACAAAGGCTGCTCCGCGCTTGGAACAGAGACTATTGTTTCTCCTGTATCATCAGATCGTGATTTCAGTAATCGAGTACGGGCTAGGAATACTCACGCTGTCGGTGTCACAATGTGAACGACTGGAACGCATTCAAAATGAACGGATGCGACTAGTTTTGGGTGTACGCGTGATATCACCATTGTGACATTGAGATACATCCTTGTATTGCTGTCGATTAGATCCAAATATGCGATGGCTCAGGCAACATCATATATGCGGGTTACAGCCGACAAAAGACACTCCCTACATGAGAGCGTAGCTGACATCAAAGGACCAAGAAACATGGATGGCAAAGGTAGAATCTACGATTGGTCAGATGACCAGGTTGAAAATGCATCCAAAGGGGAGGAGTGGAGTAAGTCAGGGGAGAACTGGATAAACTACCAGCAGCTCATCCTTAGCCTTGGCAGAGAGTACAGATCTTGGGGCAATGGAAATGCAGAGCTGGGGATGATGACGCAATTGTGTACACTGATGGGTTTGTAGTGCGTGGTGAGAAATCAAGATGGGGTTTTGTTACGGTAGATTAATTGGCATGGTCTGCTAGAGGTTAGCAGCATGCGAATTTAGGGGTTACAACGTGTAATGTAATGTAAAAGTATTTTTCTGCGAGAAAAAAGTGCAGGGACGTTGCTGAACAAAGTGGAGCCTACATGACAAGAACCTCCAGCATGAGAATGGAGGTAGAAGGAAGTTACTGAAGCACTGAGGTGGCTGCCTGAAACTCCATCAACCAGGGCAGTTATGTCGGTTAGTACCTCGCCTCTAACAACACGATCGATAACACGACCTGTTGGAAGCAAAATACCTGACATCAAACTACCGAAAAATCGTTAAAAACAAGCGGAGAAATTCTCGTGGAGTGAGCTGTGAACCCTGTTTGATATGTTGTGTACTATGTCACTAATTGACCCCTGAAGGAAAACGAAAGAGAGGCCGACCAAAAACAACTTGGCGGAGGACTGTGGAGGCTGAGATGCAGGGAATGAACCAGAGTTGCGGCACTGTACGAAGGGTGGCCGCCGACCGAGCAAAGTGGAATCCATTTGTTGTTGTCCTACAAGACGCCACCAGGTGTGTTGGCCACTGACTGCTTTAACAGTCGGTGGCTAAGGATCAAAAGAAGATGTCACTAATACAGACCAAGAACCGTGAAGATTAAATGACGCTACTTTTGTTTCAATTTCATTATATATCAATGTCAAAGACTAAGAAGAATGAAATAGAAAAAAAGAAAAGCAATCAACACTTGCAAAGAAAGACACAAAAGATAAGCTCAAACTAATTCGACGGTCATATCTGAAATAAAGAGAAATCTCATTGTTATTCAGTGATATGCACTTCCTGCAACATTCCTTAACATATGTGTTGGGGTTCTTTGCAAAATAAATAAGTAAAAAAAAGTCAAGCATCTGGGGAAAACAGGAGCTAAACAAGCAAGCAAAACTGTGAACCTGACAGTCATAGATTTGAAGAACAAGAAGGAGCTTATCAAGAAATGTAAACAGAGTGCAGTGCAGGCTGAACAAGCAACTAAAGCTCCAAGAACAGACTTGAAGGCAAAACAGAACGTAATTAGACAAGGGAAGAAACTACCATTGAAAGACGTTAAAGAACAGTAGATTAATTAATAAGAAAATAAATAAAAACCAATACGGCACAGCCCAATGGGCTGATCACCCGTTGGCTTGTCACACCGATTACGGAAACAACGGCAGATGGATCTAATTGTTGTTGCCCTAAAGACGCCGCTAGGCGTGATGGGAAACTACAACAGAGAAAATCAATCTGCTGTTGCTCTTAAGACGCCACAAGGCGTGATGGCCTCTGACTGCTTGGTCGGTCTTTGGCTAAGGACGGAAGAAGAAGAAGAAGAAGAATACGGCACAAATACAAACATAAAAAATGAAAACATTCTGACCTTAGCGATGTTACTACTTATAAATTAAGGTTTCTGGTGAAAATGCGGAAATAACATATGTAAGGGAAGATCGTGTATAGATCAAATAGTACAACTTAGAAGCTTCGTAGATTAATTCAGATTTATGGAATTTGAAAAGGCTTTTGAAAGCGTAGACAAAGAATCACTTTGGAAATTCTAGAGACATTGTGGAGTCCCGCGAAAGATAATTCACTTACTAAAGACAATTTATGATGATATGGCATACAGAGTTCTTCAAGAAAGACAACTTAAGACCCTTTTGGTATAAGAACTGGAATGCGACAGTAATGCATCACTATTTCTCTTCCGAATGGAAATACATGAAGATCAAATAAAATCAGGTCCAACACAAAAATCAACATTTTCACATAAAATGTCCGATCAGTCCTATTGTATGGCTCTAAATATGGAGAACAGCAAATACACCCAAATAACGTTACAGGCTTTCATAAATGGGTTCTTGCGTAAAATAGAAGGACTGACATGACATGGCATCGTCACGAATTTGGAACTGGTGACAAGAACCAGACAAACGCCAGTAGAACAAGAGATGAAATAAGACGCTAGATATGGACTGGACACATGGATGAAATCTGTTGATAGCATTACCAGATACGGCTTGCTCTGGAATCTCCAGGATAAGAGAGATAGGGGGAGATTAAATAACACATGGAGAAGGAAAATGGAGATATACACGAAAGGAATAATGTTTTGTTATTGTTGATCAGACTTGATTTTATTGTAGCGAGATCTGTGAGATAATCGCTAAATTCAGTAAGATTGCAGTCCTATGATAATAAATAAACCCGCCCGTGTGTGTCTGCTTATCTGCGTCCCCAACTCCAGTAGAGCGCTGCCTTTGGTGCAGTGCGAATGCTTATAAAATGAAAGCCGTAAAAGCCTATACTATTTCTTAGTTTACTCCTTGAGACTTTATTTTCAACATAGTGTCCGATCTGCTGCACGAAACTGGGGCAAGACTTATAATTAACGATCTGCCAGAACTGTGACCCAAACAGCTGTCTGAATTAACGTAATATTTAACTTTAACGCCTAATTAGTAGTAACTTGGACATTTTCCAGTAGTAAGAACGAAACAACTGTAATAATTAACGCAAAATACTACCAACGCTTGGCAGAAACCCCTCTTCGCTCTGCACGCGGTTCCTTTACTATAGACACGCTGTGGGACATGCCAGAAGATATAAACACACAGACAGTTTAAATTCTCGCCGCGTAGGGTATATCTGACGTCACCCAAACTAGTTAGTTTATTTGAAAATAAAAAAAAATGATACAGAAGGAGGGAGAAAGATGGCCGACTTCTGTAAAAGTTATAATTGACGATTAACAGTGACAAAACTGAAAATCCAAACCATTATGAAACTGACCATAAAAATCATATATTCGGGTAGCTTAATGTCTCTGGAGAAATAATATGTTTTAAAATATATGGTAGTCAAAGTATTAGCAAAGATATTGAAAAAATACTATATGTCTCCTAACACTAAGACGGACGGACTGTTGTTCTTGCTCGTTTATCCATAACGTTAGTGAGGACGCAAGTTTAAAAAGGAGGCATTGGAGTAATTAAAATCCTATTGGTTGGTATAAGAGTATAGGAGTAAAGGGGGAGGAAGGAAAATGTTAACCAAAACTAAACATCTTTTTGTAGTGGCATAATCAGGCGGACACACCAATGGACTACGAGACGCATAGTCTGTTTGGAATTTTGTTTTGTTTTTTCAAAAACTAGATTCAAAATTTGGTAGTCGCCTGATTTCATTGGCCAGCTCAAATAGATATTGATCAAGGCTTAGAGCTCTCGTGGCCGTTTGTCAAGAAATTTTTCTATCAACAAGTACGTTGAGATCAGATGTGATAAATTGTAAAATAAATAATACTAAATTCACAGTCTGGACAGGGCAGAGAAACTGAGGCCATTTTTTGCCAGTCAACGTTATTTGTGACATATTTCCTTGAATTTGTGGTAAGAATGCTTTATGTATTAATATGCTTGATTAAAACTGCAAAAGTTAGATACTGCTATTGGAAAAAGTGAAGGACATGCCGGGAGCAACCATTATTGAGTCCTCACATTGAACTGTATTTGACTGTTGCATATTGTTATGATTTTGTATTAATATTATTGTATTAGAAGATGTAGTGAGCCTCTGTGTTCCATGAACAGTCTTCAACATGCCTAGAGCGTTTATAATTAAGAAAAGAAAAGAAAATCATACAACAAGGAGATGTGGTTACTCCACGTTATTGGATTGAAGAAAACTATGTAAAAGTACAGTGGCGTATCTGCCATAGGGACATGAGGTGTGGTCACAGCAAGGTGTGAGTCATATAAATTAGGGGCTGGGCATTTGTATGCCACGAGGCTGACCCCATACCATCATCTGTACATAGTGATAAGAAATTGTGATCAGATGTGAAAAGGCCAGGGTGTCTTTTATTGCAGGGTTTTATATTCCTGTTACCATCCGCTGACAGGAAACCTGATGAGTGATTGTAAAGAAAAAGTCTCCATTCAAAAGTTTATGCTGTCGGCAGATAGCCAGAAGGAGCTTGTGTGTGCTGATCTATATATTCTCTGCAGCGACATACTGACTTGTTATCTTCATACCAAGAATCCCAGGTGATGTGTGAACATCTGGGACATCTGACACTTCATTCAAAATAAAAATTATTTCCAAGAATAAACAGAATTATATGGGGCGTGATTAAACAACAGCTCCTCCTAACAAATGACTAAATCTGGTAGCTATTAAAGTTTAGTCTGTGAATACACCTACAGGAGCAAGATAGTAACATTTTACTTATAGGACAAAGAGTCCACACATTTTAGTTAAATAGTATATGTAATATATATATTTTCTTCATTTTCAAAGACCTGCCCAAAAGAGATGGCAGGACAGGCAGATTAAATTGTACAAAGAAAAGAATTCAATTTTTAATGAAAACTTTAACACAGTCTTATAGTGAGTTAAAGTGTATGGTGTTTATGTACCACCATTCTCATTTCACCCCTAGACACTAGACACATCAGACACCGACCACTAGAATTAAAATATACAGACCGTGTGAGATCTAGGGAGGTAGCGTTAGGTTCCCTGAAAATACATCATCATCATCATCTTTTATAGTCAGGGGCCTACATTTGCTTGACCCCACACTGTTGACACAGACACAGCCTTCGTTTGTTTTTAGGTATAACATCTTAACCTCCCTGTTACAGAGTAAATATTAGCAAGGGGAGGTGATCTTGTAAATGTTAAGCAAATAGATTCGATTACGGGTTATGTTGCTTGGTTAAGCTGATGTTAAGTTAAAATTGTATTAGGGGAATTCCCTCGTGTGATCGAGAAGTTTCCAAGTGGCGAACACTGGTCAGTTCAAATCGCGGAGATGTTTTTTTCGGTGAACTGTCTTGAGCTGTGAGTAAGCTCGTGTGACTAGCCCATGCAATTATCGAGACTGAGTTGTGTTTTTTAAACAACCGAGTCTCGTGTCTTTTTTGGCGGGTCTAGTGTGTGAACTATTGGCATTCGGGTTTTGGGCACCGATTGGAGAGGTCGGTTCTACAGTGTGTGTTTTGAGAATGCCTGCGCAGTGCAAAAGTTATAAAGGCCATATTATTTGTGTAGGCCTATAATTTCTGAATTTATTGGAGAATTGTGTTTGTGAGTATTTTTGATGAGGTAAGGATCCAGGACATTTGTTTGAATATATAAATGTCAAGATGAGTGAAGGCGAGATTACTGCAGATTGCCAGGGAGTGCAGTCTTGCGAGAAATTGCCGAAAGTATTCACCATTGATGTAGTTAGCACGGCGAGGATGATGTCCGTTGGCTAACCGGATCTATATGATATTTGAGAGGCCATCGTTATCATTGAGAGGATCCACACATACATTAAAGCGCAAGGTTGTTTTGATGAAGCATATTGAGAGGCCATCGTTATCATTGAGAGGATCCACACATACATTAAAGCGCCAAGGTTGAGAGCGTCTTTGATGAAGCATATTTGAGAGGCCATCGTTATCATTGAGAGGATCCACACATACATTAAAGCGCCAAGGTTGAGAGCGTCTTTGATGAAGCATATTTGAGAGGCCATCGTTATCATTGAGAGGATCCACACATACATTAAAGCGCCAAGGTTGAGAGCGTCTTTGATGAGGCATATTTGAGGAATTTATTATTGTCAGCACGGCGAGGATAAACCGTTGCTGGGAAAAGGGATCCATTGTCCGTTTATTGTGATGCTGATGTTGGAAGCATCGTTGGAGAGGCCATTTATTATTTACATTAGAGCGCCAATGTTGAGAGCGTCTTTGATGAGGCATATTTGAGGAATTCATTATATTAGCACGGGGATGCCGTGAGGAATTCATTATATTAGCACGGGGATGCCGACCGTTGCTGAGAGGATCTAGTGTTGATGTTGTAGAGCGCTAATGATTATGAGAAGTGGAGATGTGACTGGAGTACTGTATTATTGTATTGCTATGACTTGTACTTAATTGTGACTGTATTCTGTGTATTTCATGAACGTGTTGTGGTGTAAATAAACGTTATTAACAGTACACCTGCCGTTACACCATTCCATGCCTCTGATGTGTGTATCTGTGGCGTGTGAATGCACCACGCACACTCAATACAACATTTAACACGGTAGGAGAACAGTAGGCGTGATTATAGTAACGCATGACCATAAATAGCCTGGGTGGCGGAAATCTAGGTCAACAAACAGAATGAATTTAATAGCAGGATCTCGTGTGTAGCAGTGGTATGTTTAGTCTTTCAGAATTTGATATTTTGACATTCGCGTGATATAAGAAACTGTTCTGCTCTGTGTGGGCGTATGAACTGTATAACCATTAAGGTAACACCCATCACCATTTATTCAATCTCCAAAAACAGTCAGTCAGTGCTAATATTATAATGATAAAGAGTGAAGAATCAAAACTTTACAGTGGTGGCCAGTTTATTTAACGGAATAAACCCACGGAGTTCGCGTGATAGGAAAGCCTTGTGTAGGCGTGGCTTATGTATCCTCACATTGTGTCATGGTCCTCGACCTAGTTGGTTAACTGTGTCCAACACGGTAGAATATAACAGTGGGAAGTTGACAGTTTTTGGTAGACAGTCAAGTTTAACTAAATGTGAAGTGTTTTGAAGAGTCGTTTGCAGATTATCTCTAGTCAACAGTTACAGAGGATGCTGTGCTGCGTTTCCTGTATGCTGTACGTGCTGATGCTGGGTTGAGCGCATTCTACACTTTGGCAAGAACCTTAAGAGAAGAAAATCTAGTTGTGTACCTTTCTGCGCTGGAACGGTTTTATCTGCAGAACTTTGTGATATCTGGTGTGTCGGCGGAAGGGACAGAAGAATATTAAGATAAGTGATTTTGTTCTGTGTAGATTGTGCCACTTTTCTGCATTTCAGCAAGTCTGCCTATACTATCCATCACTTATTCTGTTGATAATTGTCATTGTGTTTCGATAATTATATCGATTGATGAAAAATATGTTGATGCATAGATAATGTATGTTATATATAGGTACTATAACAGAAGTTGGTGTACAGTAAGTAAGAAATAATTGTAATTTCTTAAAAAGATAATTGGCTTGTGGAGGTGAAAGTTTAATTAATACATATATAGTTGTCTAAGGAAGTAAGTCACTATGGACTATTATATAGATCCTGAGGAAAAAAA
Source organism: Oreohelix idahoensis (assembly GCA_024509875.1). Classification (NCBI taxonomy): domain Eukaryota; kingdom Metazoa; phylum Mollusca; class Gastropoda; order Stylommatophora; family Oreohelicidae; genus Oreohelix; species Oreohelix idahoensis. The sequence goes on along the minus strand of JAMPIV010008217.1, from coordinate 117,954 downwards.
ATACCGTGAACTATTAGGATTTGGAGACCGTGAGCTGACTGAGTCTGAAATAAATAGATTGATATATGAAAAGCTAATTCATGAGGCTGATGAGAGGTATGAGAAAAGGATGCTAGAAGAGAAGAAGCAATTGGATATAAAACAGAGTACCTTAGAGCAAAGGGAAAGTGTCATAGAATGTACTGCTGAAGTAAGTGAGTTACATGAAAAAGTCTCTAAACTTACAAGTGATTTAGGCAAATCAAACTCAGAACTTGCTAGTACTCAAACAGCATTGAGTGTAGCATTGTGTAAAATCAAAGAGTTAGAAACTCAGATTAAGGATAACAATAATGAAATTAGAAACCTAACTCAGGAACTTCAAGAAAGGAGAGAGATGTATGACAAATTGAAAATGGAGAACAATGAACATGAGAAGACTTACATACAAATGCTTCATGAGGTGAGGCATGATAATGAGATTCTCAGTGATCAAATTAAGGACATGAATATTGTACCCCTTAAGAAGAATGATGAGATTATGTATAATAACAATGATGATATTAAGATTCAGTCTCTACAACTAGAATTGACTCAGCTGAGATCAAATAAAGAGCAGTATGAGACAGAGACATTGTTAGAATTGACGGCTGAGAGAGAGAAGATCGCTAAGATTAAAAATTTGCTAGCAGAGGAAAGCTGTAAGGTTTTAAGAGTTGAGATGTTAAACAAGAAATTAAGTGCAGATATTTCACTTAGAGATATTCAAATTTCAGAAGCCAGAGTGAGATTGGATGGTTTACTTGACATTCTCTTAAAGAAAAAAAGGTGGTCTTCTGTCAGTGTTGACAGTGAAAGACATAAAGCGGACTCTAAAGTGAAGATTGGTGGACAGAAATCTTTCCGAGGGAAATATAACTTTCAACGCAATACCAATCATTCTAGCGATATTGGTTCCTGGCGGCAAGCTAGCAAAGGAAAATCTACAGTATTAGATAACCCTGTGGATAACAAAAGAAACAATAATAAATTTCAATTTAAGTTGTTAAAAACAAACAAGGTATTAAGTGAGAACCCTGATGGAAAAAAAGATAGAACTACTTATTCCAGGAAGGAAACATATTTGGTGAAAAACAATAAAGATATGGTTAAATCTTTCGGTCACACCCAGTCAAGTCAGTGTGACCCAGTTCTTAAACACACTGCCACAAACAAGGAAAAAAATACTTTTGATAGGAGATATAACCCTGAGGTTAAAATGTACCAAGGGATTTCTTCATATAGTAATGTTTCTTTGCCTAAAAACAAACAATTTGACAGATCACAACATCGTGATTCTAAGAGTATTAGAAATTATAGTGGAAATAATTATGTGAAAGAGTGTCAATATGGTAATAAATTTGTTGATAAAAAGCCATTTCTATCTGGTAGATATTTTTATCTAAGAGGAAATGCTAATCGTAATTATGCTAACTGGGATGTGAAACAGTACAACTATGTCAATAGAACAAATAACAATGTTCTTAACAGCAACTATAGAAATTGTAACAAGGTTAGCTGTACTCCACATGAGAGCAAGGTTGTTTACAAGCAAAGTAATAACACTATTGATTGTCACACTAGTGGTGGCGAAAGGTCATCTCGTTCTTGTGAACGTAGTAATCTTTTTCAGCCTATAGCAAGGATGAACTTTCGTTACGGTCAAGTGATCGCTAAGCCTTCTGTGAGGTAAGGAGGACTTGTTGAGGTGTGTGAAAAGGGGCCAAGACTCTACTCCACCCCAAGGAATAGGTAAATGTGGAAGTTGATTTTCCGTTTTTCCTTATTAGATCTAACAGATGATTAATAGAAATTTTCATTTGTATTGTCTCGTAGCGTGCGACGTTGTAATGAGCTGGCGCACTTGTTGACATTATTCGTGAAGAATGTGGATTATTTATCAAGCAGAACCTATTAGCGTCTCGCTATACATCTGACGAGTCACTTTTTGAAGGATCAAGAATTAATGACGGATTGACGGGAATATTTTTTTTACAGCTGATTTATTTTTTAGAATAGTACATGTTATTGTATTCTGTGTATAATATATCATATGATGTTGTATTAAAATATTGGTAATTTCTTTGAAACATTATGATGTTTATTTCGATGAATCATTTGATTGCTTAATATATATTTTTTGTGGAACATATATGACTGTTTCGAATGTACCAGTCCAATTTTTTATGCAATTGTATACTATTCTGTTTTGATTGTGTGTAACATATGTGTTGGTAATAATTTGTGTGTAATTTTGATAAATGCAGTGAGCGGTGTCAAACCTGTGCTCATTTTTCTGTATATTTTTCGGATTGTAGCTGTAATTGTTAGGATAATTATATAAATTTATTGTTATGTTGTGTAATATGATTTTGTAGAATTATCTTGCAGTATCAGAAATAATTGTGTATTTGAATTGTTAGAAACATTGACCTTTTAGAACATAGTACTTAGAATTTAAATAATAAGATTTTTCAACATTTTTGCAACAAATTAATTTGTTAAATATTTTTTATAAAAACTTTGAAGATATTTTTATAGGATCTTTTTCATATCTTATTGTACCAATGGATTTTGGATTTATTTATACTATATATATAGGCTGAGTAAGATATAAATTACAGTTAAATAACACTGAAGCTCAACGCTATTGTTAATCAGAATTAACTTATAAATTAAATTGAACTTTTTTTGTAAAAATTGATAGACACATCTGATACTTTTGTTTGTTAAAAGATGGACAGATTGTTGTAACATTATGTTATGTTTGTATGTTGGAAAGTTGATATACAGATGACATTGTATTTTTCTTAGGTTTTTTTTTGGTGATGTATTTTTTGAGAAAAAAGAAAAACTTACATATTTTGATTTAAGTGTTTGTCTAGAGATAAGATACTTTATGCTTCTCTCATTTTGTTAGAAGTTAATTTCATTGTTAGTTTATTAGTTATGACTTAGAATTACTTAAATAATAATTCGATTTTTTGATAACTTATCGTTCTGAAATATTTTGTATGGTAATTTTTAAAAAAAATTGTTTTTTGGCATTGTAAATTATTTTTGTGTGCCCTATGATTGAAAGAGATATTACTTCTTTTGGAACTTGTCTTATTTGAGATTATGATGTATTTTTATTATTTAGCGGTTGATTTTGCGTTAGGTCAAAACTTAGTTATCGCAAATGCTATTATTTGTTTGTGTAAGGTTTATAATTTATTTTCAATTAAGTATAATTTTTGTAACTTAGTTAAATTACTTATTAGACTTTGGTTAGTTATGAATTATTCGTTTTGTGCTGTTAGTATGGATATACTTTGACATTTTGTTTTGTGCCTTGTAATCATGTTTGTATTTAATTTTTTGGAAGATATTGTTTGATCTAAACATTTATTAGTATGTATTGTCATTGACTTTCTATGCGTTCGTATCTTTGCTTTCCATTCGTCTTTGTTGACTATCCTTCATTTCATTCTATCTTTTTGTTGTCTTTTCGATATGTGTTCATATCTTGTTTATACTTTCTGTATCACATCTTCGTTTCTCTTCGTTGTATTTGTATACTTCATCTTCTTTCGATACTTATACTTTCATTCGTTGTATTCTTGAGTTAATTATATAACTTAATATAATGTAACTAGTATTTTGATAAATTTGTATTTATTGTACATGAAATTGTTGTTCTTATTGGTTATCTTGTGCTATTGTTAATTGTTTCTCATTTTCTGATTTCTTACTTTTCTTTACTACAGATCATTCTTCTGTTGCTTGATCTTGTTCTTTCACTTTCTATTGGTTGTTGCTTGTACTAAATGTACTTAGCTTAGTGTTCTATTAAGATTAATTTTGGTATGCTTGTATTATGATTGATGCTTTTGTTGTAATTTACATCGGTAACATTCATTGAGATATTTGATTGATTATGTTTGATGTTTTAGTTGTAATATTACATTAATTGCTGAAGTTGTGTATAGATGTACATTTTTTGATAGGTACATTTTTTGGATAGATACATATTTTTTGGTAGCCATATAATATAATTTCATTTATCTCTAAATTTTTGGGACTTAAATTTTCTACAAAAAAATGATAAATCATTTTTTTCCCGGGCGGTGTGGCAACTGTTACAGAGTAAATATTAGCAAGGGGAGGTGATCTTGTAAATGTTAAGCAAATAGATTCGATTACGGGTTATGTTGCTTGGTTAAGCTGATGTTAAGTTAAAATTGTATTAGGGGAATTCCCTCGTGTGATCGAGAAGTTTCCAAGTGGCGAACATTGGTCAGTTCAAATCGCGGAGATGTTTTTTTCGGTGAACTGTCTTGAGCTGTGAGTAAGCTCGTGTGACTAGCCCATGCAATTATCGAGACTGAGTTGTGTTTTTTAAACAACCGAGTCTCGTGTCTTTTTTGGCGGGTCTAGTGTGTGAACTATTTGCATTCGGGTTTTGGGCACCGATTGGAGAGGTCGGTCCTACAGTGTGTGTTTCGAGTATGCCTGCGCAGTGCAAAAGTTATAAAGGCCATATTATTTGTGTAGGCCTATAATTTCTGAATTTATTGGAGAATTGTGTTTGTGAGTATTTTTGATGAGGTAAGGATCCAGGACATTTGTTTGAATATATAAATGTCAAGATGAGTGAAGGCGAGATTACTGCAGATTGCCAGGGAGTGCAGTCTTGCGAGAAATTGCCGAAAGTATTCACCATTGATGAAATTAGCACGGCGAGGATGATGTCCGTTGGCTAACCGGATCTATATGATATTTGAGAGGCCATCGTTATCATTGAGAGGATCCACACATACATTAAAGCGCCAAGGTTGAGAGCGTCTTTGATGAAGCATATTTGAGAGGCCATCGCTATCATTGAGAGGATCCACACATACATTAAAGCGCCAAGGTTGAGAGCGTCTTTGATGAAGCATATTTGAGAGGCCATCGTTATCATTGAGAGGATCCACACATACATTAAAGCGCCAAGGTTGAGAGCGTCTTTGATGAAGCATATTTGAGAGGCCATCGTTATCATTGAGAGGATCCACACATACATTAAAGCGCCAAGGTTGAGAGCGTCTTTGATGAGGCATATTTGAGGAATTTATTATTGTCAGCACGGCGAGGATAAACCGTTGCTGGGAAAAGGGATCCATTGTCCGTTTATTGTGATGCTGATGTTGGAAGCATCGTTGGAGAGGCCATTTATTATTTACATTAGAGCGCCAATGTTGAGAGCGTCTTTGATGAGGCATATTTGAGGAATTCATTATATTAGCACGGGGATGCCGACCGTTGCTAGGCATATTTGAGGAATTCATTATATTAGCACGGGGATGCCGACCGTTGCTGAGAGGATCTAGTGTTGATGTTGTAGAGCGCTAATGATTATGAGAAGTGGAGATGTGACTGGAGTACTGTATTATTGTATTGCTATGACTTGTACTTAATTGTGACTGTGTATTCTGTGTATTTCATGAACGTGTTGTGGTGTAAATAAACGTTATTAACAGTACACCTGCCGTTACACCATTCCATGCCTCTGATGTGTGTATCTGTGGCGTGTGAATGCACCACGCACACTCACTACAACATTTAACACGGTAGGAGAACAGTAGGCGTGATTATAGTAACGCATGACCATAAATAGCCTGGGTGGCGGAAATCTAGGTCAACAAACAGAATGAATTTAATAGCAGGATCTCGTGTGTAGCAGTGGTATGTTTAGTCTTTCAGAATTTGATATTTTGACATTCGCGTGATATAAGAAACTGTTTTGCTCTGTGTGGGCGTATGAACTGTATAACCATTAAGGTAACACCCATCACCATTTATTCAATCTCCAAGAACAGTCAGTCAGTGCTAATATTATAATGATAAAGAGTGAAGAATCAAAACTTTACACTCCCCAGCAAATTACACTTGCTACATATATTGGTAGGCTTGTCCGTGATTTGAACTTCTAGTACTACATAAATTGGGGTCCTGTTCTGGGAGTTAGCAATAACAACATTTCTATTTTACCCAGGGAATCACCATTATTAATATTGCCCAAGATTTGGGAAAATTGACGAAGTGTCAGAGAATGGAATAATTAATTAGAGTTGTACTTATTTTAGAAACTGAGTTAGAACATTTTAATATTTATCAGATGGCAGATTTGGCAAAGTTTCGCTCTGCTGCTGTGCAGACTGCGAGAGACATGAACATGGAGGGTCAAGTCTTGATTGACTATGTCACCTCAGAATGTGATAAGTTTATTGCTAGGGAAGAACATAGGTTAGCTGAAGAAAGGTGAATGCAGTTAGAAGAATCTAGGGAATTAAAAGGTTACAAAATGAGGCTGATAGAGAGGCTGAGATCACGACGCTGCAGTTGGAGGAGAGAAAAATAGAGGCTGAAGAAAAACGACTGCAAAGGGAAGCAGAAGAAAAGAGATTGGCTGCCGAAAGGGAAGCAGAAAAGGAGGAGAAAAGATTACAGAGGGAGCATGAGTTGCGACTAAGAGAGTTAGAGTAGCAAGGCCATGCTCCTGAAAATGGTCACAGCCCCTCTACCTCTGATGCTACTGCTAGTCAGGGGGCCTCTAACTCAGTTATGGGGTTCCACTTAGATTATTTTGTTGAGAGAGACGATGATATTGAATCATATTTAAGTAGATATGAGGTATTAGCTACAAATTATGGGCTAAAAAAGGAAAGATGGAGCTTGAAGTTATCCCAAGGTCTTAGGGGAACAGCTTATGAAGTTTTCTCAAAAATGAGCAGGGATGACCAAGACAATTATGACATGTTAAAGCAGACTCTTTTGTTAAGATACGAAAAGAATGGTGAAGTTTACAGGAAAAAGTTTAGAAAAGCCAAGCTACTGTCGGGTGAGACCTATCACCAGTTCTCTGCCCGTTTAGAGACGTACTAGGAGAAATGGACTGCTCTGGGGAAAACCCAAGATCTTAAATAAATGATCCTTATTGAGCAATTGAGAGAGTCCATGGCTCCAAACTTGAGAAAGTTTCTCATGAAACAGGGTGCAGAGAGGCTGGTTGAGTTACTTAATGTCGCTGAGAGGTATCAGGCAGCCCAGGCAGAGGTAGCTGGTGCCAAAAAGAAGCATGTAGACAATTATAAGGCTCCACAAAACTCTAATAAATTTGACAACAAGGGTAAGCAAAATTTTGATAGGCGACGCAATGACTATAAAACTAAAAACCCACAGTTCAATGACCAAAAATATAATGAAAGAAAACCCTTTCACCATGGAAAGAAGTGGTGTAAATGGTGCAAGAGGGACAATCATAACACCGAAGTTTGTAAAAGGAAACCTTCTAATTTTGCTGCAAAGAAAACGGGGAAACAGAGATTAAAGGTTAAACCTGCTGGACAGCATGAACCTTATCATCCCCCAGTTTGTGAGGATGTTGTATGTAACGGGGTCACCATTAGGTACCTGTATGATACCGGTTTAGATTTTGATTCTGTTGTGAGTGCGCACTTGGTGAACCCAGATCAGTATACCACAGAAACAGTGGAGATACAAGGGGCGACCAAGGACATACCACTTATGACACTTCCCATTGCAAGGATAACAGTGAAAACTCGCTATGTGGAAGAAGTAATCAGAGCAGCAGTGATAGACGCATCCATCTACCCTCTGATATTGGGGTGTCGTTATGTCTTCTTCGGGGATCCCAAGAGACCTGTGGTCATGCCAGCAGTGCAGACCAGATCACAGTCCAAGAAGGAAGAAGATGAACCTATAAATACTCATCCAGAAGAGATGAGGAAGGCACAGGCTGAACATAGGACACTCAAGCCTTGCTTTCAAAAATTGCGTAACTGCCATACACCTCCAAGCAAAAGAGAATTTTATATGAAGAATAAATTGTTATATAGGAAGGCTGGAACTGGTTCAAATGGTCACGGACAACTGGTACTTCCCAAGATGTTTAGGGCAGACGTGATAAGGAGTTTACATGTTGGAAAAGATGGGGACCACGAGAAAGTAGGTACCATCTGCCAAAAGGTTTCTCAAAAATATTACTGGCCAGATGTAAAGATAGTTGTTGAGAATTTTGTAGAAGCCTGCGGCATATTTCATGAGGGAACACCCACACGTGGGAAATTGGATCAGGACCTAGACACGCCACGGGGCAAACTTAGGCCTGGAAAGAAAATAAATATAATAACGTAGACAAAGTGGAATGGGAACCCCCTTTTCACACACAGTCTTCACTTGAATGTATTAAAATGGCAACTCTGTGTAGAAAACAAAAAGTGATTTTACCCCAGACTAAGCTGACAATCCCTCGGTCAGAATTATGTGAACTGGAGGAAGATAAAAGAGAGCGAAGTTCTCTCACTGTGAATTTGAACCTGAGGGGAGACAACCCCAGGAAACGAATCAGTAGTGCACGATTTGTGGGTGATGACAAAAGGAAAAAACGCCCTCACTACAAGGCTTCCAATGTAAGGGACATTACCGGTGCCATGAAAAATAAGTTCAGCAAAATATTAGTCCATTAGTACCTTGTTAAGGACGTGGACAGATGAGAAAGCAGAAGAGACTGTTACCTCATCATATCATTATGTGAACGAACTGACCACTCGTTTAAAAACTAGTTGGAAACTGGCAAATGATAATTTGAGACAAGCCAGGAAAAAGCATGCTGCTTATTATAATAAAAAAGCGAAGGATAGGGAGCTTGCTGTAGGGGAGAAGGTGCTTCTTCTATTACCAGACAGCAGCAATAAACTTCAAATCGGATGGCAAGGTCCATATACGGTTTTGGAAAAGGTATCCAGAACAAATTATAAGATAGACAAGAAGGGAAAGGAAAAAGTCTATCATGTGAACCTTTTCAAAAAATATCTGTACAGACAAATCCAGGAAGGAACACACCTAATGGCCTTGTCTATCGCAACCGAAATGAAAAATGACCCTCTCACCTCATTTGAATATCCACTGAAGCCCAGTGAAACGTTTGCACAGGTGAAGATCAGTAATCACCTGATAAAAGGACAGAGGGAGTGACGTAGATTTTTGTAACAAATGATTATATAGATATTTAGAACGAGCTGACCAACACGCTGATTAATTTATGGTTAAGTTTATTTATCATATTAAACTTACGTCACAAAATCTAAAATTACATCAAAAAAAAGCATATACACAAAGTCATAAACAAATCAAGGAATGCTACAAGAACTGGTAGACCCACAGTTATGATCTTCCCTCGAGGTTTAGCCCACAGTCCCGTTAGGAGAAAGATGATAGCACAAAGAGTCCCAGATACATATGATTGAGTCTAAGAGTTTCTTCCCAGTTTAAGGTATGAACAGACCTGATACTATAATATAGTTTAAGGGAAAATATTGTTAGCAAAACAAACTTGCATGAAGAAAGTTATGACAGCAAATAGGTGCCAAAATAAAATGGTAAAATAACACTCAGACCTGCGTTCACTCTATTCATTCAGCCGTGGCCATGTGCGCACATTTATACTTACAGCGTTGATCGCTGCCTCTTGGAACATAATTTTTTTCCTAGGACCTTCACACAGACCCGTAAATGCAGTCGCGACCAAGAAATCACCAGTTCCAAAAGACGTACTGAATTCTCTGTCTCCTGGAACGATTCCTTGGGTGTTCTTAATTTTCGGATGTCTGTTTAAGTCACATAAAATTTGTACAGGCACGAAAGTTAGCAAAGCACAGTGTCACTAGCGTAGGTTTCTAGAAAATGAGGACTATCAGGTCGGGTGCCTTATCTCAGTATATGACTATATTTGGTCACCACACTACTAGTCAAAACTCTGTCCTAATGTTACTGATATTTTGCTTGCCACAACGGGCTGAACTGTACTTCGGTGTTATTCTGGAAGAATTACATCTGGCACGATAGGCCTTTTACTTCATTTAACTGTTACAGTTCATGTAATGAAAGGGCTTAAGTTCTTCACAGATAATGTTCACGTACTAGAACGCTGGCAAAGTTTGGATACCACAGTATTCACTGAATAATGAAAAAAAACACATATAAATAGTTATACATATTATAACTGATAATTTAAACTGCAAGCGTAGCTTGTCTTATAGTTTAACACTTCCCGTGGAATGTTATATAAAAAAATCAATTATCATGAATTAGGAATACTTACGTATTCCGTCAACACTCATGAGGCCTCTAGCATTTTTAAGTTAGTTTTAAAGTATACTCTCTCGTCTGATTATTTAGCAGTTAAATTAAATTCATTATAGCTACATGATTTATAAGCTAGAAATTATAATTTATTCTGCTTTCCACTGTAACTCATTCGCTAGAGAATATGACCGACTTATAAATATTCACTCTGCACAAAAGAAACTAGTGAAATATGAAATAAGCGATTATCCCTTTAAACACTTCATAAAATACTAGATAATAATATATTTTACCTCACACAGAACTACAGGTAGTCGCACAACTTAAGAATTATATGCTTATATTTATGGAAGTCTAGAAGTTCGACAAATTGTCGAAACAAACTGAAAAACTTCGCTATACGGCTTATTCTGTTCCGAGCAACCTGTCTACTGCAAATTTAGGAGCGAGAATGAAAATCTATTTTCAAACTCTGGTTATATCTATTACCAGACAAAGAGGTAAACGTTTATCTCGCCAAACCGAAATAATCCCCCTTTCCGTCTATAACACTTACGTAACTAGAAGACTACCGTGAACTGACACTTTGCGTCTCTGACACCTCCGTCTAAGAAACGGCCGTTGCGCTACATGTCAGATGCAACTGTAGACAACTTGTCTGCAATGCAGGGGCAGTTTTCGCACCTACCGCCAAAATGACCATTCTGAGCGAATGTGTGATGGCACCTTCTCCACCCTGACACTAAGAATCTACCGAGGGAACTACGTTTTGACAGGTGAGAATGCAGACGACAGGTCGGCCCCATGTCTGAGAATAGCCAAATATTCACAGTTATTTCGTCAATCTGCTGCGATTGACCGAATGCATTCTCACGCCAAATCGTCTGGTGAGGGACTGACGCGATACGTAAGAAGTTACTCGTTTAACCAGCACTGATATGCGTTTCTAAATGAGAAACGAAACTACCGAAAGTGAGAATAGGAAAAAATATTATTTCTCGCAAACGAAGGGATGTGAAAAATACAGGAAAGAGGTAAAGAGTGATAATAAAAATAGAGGATACGGGTGAAAGAAAAAGAGGAAGATATAGGCAATATAATGATCATAAAACCTATGTGACAGGGAGAAGGTTCAAAAGGTCCTAGATAAACATACAGACGTGTTAACGGATAAGTCGGGGCACACAAATTTGTTGGAATATGATATGGAGTGTTTTTTCTAGGATGATGTGAAAATTATTGGATCCCCTGAAAAATCCATGCATCTCGAATTTCATGGATGATATCCTCATTGCTACTGAAACATTTGAGGAACACGTTACCTCTTTGAATATGCTGTTTGATAGACTCAGAAAGGCTAACTTGACTGCTAGACCAACAAAATGTTGTATTCGTTGTAAAGAGTTGGAATTCTTGGGACATACCGTACATCAGGGTAGCATGACCCCTGACCCCAAGAATCTGGAGAAATTGAAAAGAGCACCTAGGCCACAAACAAAGAAAGATGTGCGATCTTTTGTGTCTTTGTGTGGTTTCTACCAAAAGTACATTAAACATTTTAACTCTATATGTGCTCTCTGACGGATTTACCGCGTAAGGGACAGCCTGATACAATTAATTGGTCAGCTCCGTGTGAATTTGCATACCAGGAGTTAAAAGAAAAACTCATAAGCAGGCCGGTATTGAAATTGCCTGACTTGAATCAAGAATTTGTCGTGAGAAGTGACGCAAGCAATGTGGGCCTAGGGGCTACATTGTTGCAAAGGTTCTCCTCACAAGATGGGAAATTGAACCCAGTCGCTTATGCAAGCCGCAAGTTGAACAAAGCGGAAAAAAATTATTCAACAAGTGAAAGGGAATGTTTAGCGTTAATCTGGGCTATAAAAAAATTCCAAATCTATCTGTTTGTGGTACAAACAGATCATTAGCCGCTCGTATTTTTATCACAGGCCAAGCATGAAAATGCCAGATTATTAAGATGGTCCTTATTATTACAGCCCTATTCATTTATGATTGAATATATTCCCTGCTCTCAGAACGTGGGTCCCGATTTTTTGAGTAGACATCCTTGAGATGAAAATCAGAAAAACGCGCAGGACTTCATTTGCGCTAAGTTACCTCACAGATTATAACCTGCAATGCATGCATGTTTTAGGAAGGGAGGTTTGTAGCGAGATCTGTGAGATAATCGCTAAATTCAGTAAGATTTCAGTCCTATTGCGAATGCTTATAAAATGAAAGCCGTAAAAGCCTATACTATTTCCTAGTTTACTCCTTGAGACTTTATTTTTAACATAGTGTCCGATCTGCTGCACGAAACTGGGGCAAGACTTATAATTAACGATCTGCCAGAACTGTGACCCAAACAGCTGTCTGAATTAACTCTTGCAGGCCGGAATTTTTTCATCAGTTTTGCCAGAATTATTTTTTACCTTAAAGCAGTACCTTTATACATTCTAAAGTTTCTGAGTTATTACACAACAAAGACACACATATTATACATCACAGTAAAGATAAATGAATGTAGAATTAGAATATGAAGGACGTTTAGTGATATTCTACATATAGTATTCAGTTATGAGTCATAATATAGACCACTTTCAAGAAAAGACTCATTTTAGTGAATGAAAAATGTACTCACCAACCCATGCATAAACACTGAAATATTATCCAGAGAGCTCCAGCATCTTTTAAAATATCACTAATCCATATATAAATATTATTTACAAGTATCAGCTTCCTGTGATATTTAGTTAATGTTTTACAGACCATCCAGCGAACCATATAAACATTTGGAAAGAAAAAGGACATTAGAGGCCGCGTGAAGCTTTTAAATTAAATCATACATTGTATTGTTATTATACAACAAAGACACACATATTATACATCACAGTAAAGATAAATGAATGTAGAGTTAGAATATGAAGGACTTTTAGTGAAATTCCACATATAGTAATCAGTGATGAGTAATAATATAGACCACTTTCAAGAAAAAAAAAATTTTAGTCTATTAAAAATGTATTTACCAACCCATGCAATAGACTGAAATATTATCCAGAGTGCTCTAGGGTCTTTTAAAATATTACTAATCCATATATGAATATTATTTACAAGTGTCAGCTCCCTGTGATATCTAGTTAATGTTTTACAGACCATCCAGCGAACCATATAAACATTATAGACATTTGGAAAGAAAAAGGACATTAGAGGCCGCGTGAAGCTGTTAAATTAAATCATACATTGTATTGTTGTTATACAACAAAGACACACATATTATACATCACAGTAAAGATAAATGAATGTAGAGTTAGTATATGAAGGACTTTTAGTGATATTCTACTTATAGTAATCAGTTATGAGTAATAATATAGAAAACTTTCAAGAAAAAAATAATTTTAGTCTATCAAAAATGTATTTACCAACCCATGCAATAGACTGAAATATTATCCAGAGTGCTCTAGGGTCTTTTAAAATATCACTAATCCATACATGAATATTACTTACAAGTGTCAGCTTTCTGTGATATTTTGTTAATGTTTTACAGATCATCCAGCGAACCATAAAAACATTATAGACATTTGGAAAGAAATAGGACATTATAGGCCGCGTGAAGCTTTTAAATTAAATCATATATTGTATTGTTTTTATACAACAAAGACACACATATTATACATCACAGTAAAGATAAATGAGTCTAGAATTAGAATATGAAGGATGTTAGTGATATTCTACATATTTTATAGACTACTTTTTAATAAAAACTCATTTTAGTTAATGAAAAATGTACTCACCAACCCATGCATAAAAACTGAAACATTATCCAGAGTGCTCCAGCATATTTTAGAATAACACTAATCCATATATGAATATTATTTACAAGTGTCAGCTTTCTGTGATATTTTGTTAAATTTGTACAGACCATCCAGCAGACCGTACCATCATCATTAAAATAAAAAAGAAGATATTCAAGGCCGCGTGAACTTTTAAATTAAATCATATATTGTGTTGATATTACACAACAAAAGACACACAAATTATGTTTCACAGTAAAGATAAATATATTTAGAATTATAATATTGGGGCTTTTAAGTGCTATTCTTCATATTATATTTAATTATCAGTAATAATGTAAACAATTTTTTTTTTTAAATTCATTTTAGTGAATGAAAAATGTACCCACCAACAGATGCATAAAGACTGAAATATTATCCAAAGTGCTCCATGGTTTTTTTTTAAATAACACTAATCCATATATGAATATTAATTACAAGTTTCAGCTTTCTGTGATGTTTTGTTAATGTTTAAGAGACTCTCCAGCGGACCGTACTATCATTATTAAAATTTGGAAACAAAAAGGTCATATTCAAAGTAAATCATATATTGTATTGTACTTACATTATTATGCATAAACAATATGTACACAATTTTATCTGAAAGGATATTTACATTTTAGTCAATGGTGGCTTGCGTATGCCATATCTTGAAGCAGTGTTTTGGGTGGAGGTGAGGATAATCATCGCAACCCTCGCAAATAAAATTTGTTCTTTTTGGAGAATCTGGTTTGCTGCAGACTCTACATCTTCTGTCTTTTTCTGTGTAAGCTATCATATGCTTAGCTCCTTCAAGCCTCTGAATTGGGTTGGCTGTCCTTGGTCTTCCCGGGGTTGTCTTGATACTCTTCTGTGGCTCGGGCATTAGATCTGCGGCCCACTGAAGCAAAGCATCAATCAGAGATATTTTGAACTGTTTTAATGTCATTTTTCTACTGCCTGTGAGCCTATAGAGGATGAAAGCATTGGTACAAGTAATTTCCATTATCCAGTAGAATATTTTTTTCCACCACTTGTTGCTGCGTCGTTTGTGAATGCCATAATACCCAAGCATTTGATCAGCACGGTCGCATCCATTCATGCTCTGATTATAGTCATGGACTGTTATTGGCTTTGGTTTTGTCGTGGTAGTCATTCCTGTATTTGTTTTGGTGGAAACAATGATTACTGGCTTTTTTGCTTTCTTATCCCTCCATCCAATACAAAGCAAAGATGAATCTTTAGTTTGCCAGCATTTTCGTTCCATGTGTGGTATGGAAAGTGCTTTTATTTCTAATGGAAAGCCAATTCGGTTTGACTGGAGGGTGCCAGTATAGTATTGCTTTTGCTGAAGCAAATAGTCAATGAGTGCCCTGGTGGTGTAGAACCTGTCTGCAAATATATGATAACCAGTTCCAATTTGCTGTAATAGAGTTCCAAAGACTTTTATTGCCATCCCACTATTGGTGTCTGTGCTTGGATCATATGAGGTATTCGCTCCATAATACGTAAGCAGGGATAAAACATACCCAGTGGTACTGTCAACAAGACCAAAACTCTTTATATGATACTTACTAGGCTTAGTTGCATTAAATTGCTTGTATTTCCATCTCCCTTTAAATCCTACAATCATTTCATCAACCGAAACATTTTCAAAGGGCGTAAAGGCATTATTGAAATTTTCAATCAAAGAGTTGATGAATGGCTCCACTTTACTTTTTCCCTCAGCATCAGGCTGTCCCACATGCAACATTGTTTGATAGATAGACAAAAATCTATCTCTTTCAAAGTTTTTGTGATAAAATGGAGCATAAAGGCAATCAGTTTCTGATGAATAATAGTCTCTAATAGAAGGTCTGGGATCAATGCCCATAGCATTTATTGTAGCCATAAATTTTAACAACTCATAGTTTGATAGTGCTGTCCAGCTGGAAAATCTAGATCTTTTTAGGGATGGATTATTTTTAAGAACTTTAAGATTTGCATACTCATTTACAGAATGTACTATTGAATTTGCAATGTCATCAGTAAACAATGTCCTATAGCAGTCAAAAGGAGTTGATGCCTCACTAAGACCTAAGTCATCGTGTACTCCTGGTTTACGACCATATTTGGGAAGAAATCTGAATGCGTTTTGGGTCTCTGTAATACTGATGTTTGGTACTGAAATCCATTCATTACTAATTGCCCCTTGTTGCTCCTTGGTACTAATGCTTTTCCCCCTTTTTGTCGATGATTTGGTCAAAACTTTTTGTCGTTTTGTAGCACTAGGGCCTGGCTGTGACCACGCCCCCTCCTCATTAGAACTAGCTTCTTCGTTAAGTTCTAATTCGAAATCATCATTTTGACTTTCAAAATCATCATTATCGCTAAATTCGTCAAAGATACACAGTTCCCTAGCTTTTTCTACAGATAAAAAAGACTTACGTTTTGATAAACATGATGTGGTTGGTTCGCTAGACATTGTCTGTATAAACAACAATAATCGCCGATCGAAAGCTGACAGATTTACCGTTTTTTTCACAGTGAAATTAGCTAGAACAAGCGTGTTTCCGAATTACAACTCAAAGATAGCGCTCTTCTGAATAAAAAAATAGTAACTTCCGTTATGTTAAAATACCAAATTACTAAAATACGGAACACATTTCACAGAACACAAAAGTGACGTTCCCATCGTTGTTTCGGCTTCTATGGGTATTGCGGATGTACGCTCCCAGCGTCTTTTCGGCCTCTAAGAGTTAACGTAATATTTAACTTTAACGCCTAATTAGTAGTACCTTGGACATTTTCCAGTAGTAAGAACGAAACAACTGTAATAATTAACGCAAAATACTACCAACGCTTGGCAGAAACCCCTCTTCGCTCTGCACGCGGTTCCTTTACTATAGACACGCTGTGGGACACGCCAGAAGATATAAGCACACAGACAGTTTAAATTCTCGCCGCGTAGGGTATATCTGACGTCACCCAAACTAGTTAGTTTATTTGAAAATAAAAAAAATGATACAGAAGGAGGGGGAAAGATGGCCGACTTCTGTAAAAGTTATAATTGACGATTAACAGTGACAAAACTGAAAATCCAAACCATTATGAAACTCACCATAAAAATCATATATTCGGGTAGCTTAATGTCTCTGGAGAAATAATATGTTTTAAAATATATGGTAGTCAAAGTATTAGCAAAGATATTGAAAAAATACTATATGTCTCCTAACACTAAGACGGACGGACTGTTGTTCTTGCTCGTTTATCCATAACGTTAGTGGGGACGCAAGTTTAAAAAAGAGGCATTGGAGTAATTAAAATCCTATTGGTTGGTATAAGTGTACAGGAGTAAAAGGGGGAGGTAGGAAAATGTTAACCAAAACTAAACATCTTTTTGTAGTGGCATAATCAGGCGGACTGACCAATGGACTACGAGACGCATAGTCTGTTTGGAATTTTGTTTTGTTTTTCAAAAACTAGATTCAAAATTTGGTAGTCACCTGATTTCATTGGCCAGCTCAAATAAATATTGGCCAAGGCTTAGAGCCCTCGTGGCCATTTGTTAAGAAATGTTTCTATCAACAAGTACGTTGAGATCAGATGTGATAAATTGTAAAATAAATAATACTAAATTCACAGTCTGGACAGGGCAGAGAAAACTGAGGCCATTTTTTGCCAGTCAACGTTATTTGTGACATATTTCCTTGAATTTGTGGTAAGAATGCTTTATGTATTAATATGCTTGATTAAAACTGCAAAAGTTAGATACTGCTATTGGAAAAAGTGAAGGACATGCCGGGAGCAACCATTATTGAGTCCTCACATTGAACTGTATTTGACTGTTGCATATTGTTATGATTTTGTATTAATATTATTGTATTAGAAGATGTAGTAAGCCTCTGTGTTCCATGAACACTCTTCAACATGCCTAGAGCGTTTATAATTAAGAAAAGAAAAGAAAATCATACAACAAGGAGATGTGGTTACTCCACGTTATTGGATTGAAGAAAACTATGGAAAAGTACAGTGGCGTATCTGCCACAGGGACCTGAGGTGTGGTCACAGCAAGGTGTGAGTCATATAAATTAGAGGCTTGGCACTTGTATGCCACGAGGCTGACCCCATACCATCATGTGTACATAGTGATAAGAAATTGTGATCAGATGTGAAAAGGCCAGGGTGTCTTTTATTGCAGGGTTTTATATTCCTGTTACCATCCGGTGACAGGAAACCTGATGAGTGCTTGTAAAGAAAAATTCTCCATTCAAAAGTTTATGCTGTCAGCAGATAGCCAGAAGGAGCTTGTGTGTGCTGATCTATATATTCTCTGCAGAGTCATACTGACTTGTTATCTTCATACCAAGAATCCCAGGTGATGTGTCAACATCTGGGACATATGACACTTCATTCAAAATAAAAATTGTTATTTCCAAGAATAAACAGAATTATATGGGGCGTGATTAAACAACAGCTCCTCCTAACAAATGACTAAACCTGGTAGCTATTAAAGTTTAGTCTGTGAATACTCCTACAGGAACAAGATAGTAACATTTTACTTATAGGACAAAGAGTCCACACATTTTAGTTAAATAGTATATGTAATATATATATTTTCTTCATTTTCAAAGACCTGTCCAAAAGAGATGGCAGGACAGGCAGATTAAATTGTACAAAGAAAAGAATTCAAATTTTAAAGAAAACTTTAACCACAGTCTTATTCATTTCCTTATAGTGAGTTTAAGTGTATTGTGTTTATGTACCACCATTCTTATTTCACCCCTAGATACTAGACACATCAGACACCTGCCACTAGAATTAAATCGTACAGACCGTGTGAGATCTAGGAAGTTAGCGTTAGGTTCCCTGAAAATACATCATCATCTTTTATAGTCAGGGGTCTACATTTGCTTGACCTCACACCGTTGACACAGACACAGCCTTCTTTCTTTTTTAGGTATAACATCTTAACCTCCCCAGCAAATTACACTTGCTACATTTATTGCCCTCCGGACAAATCCGTAGGTGTTTAGTCTACCGCGACAAATGTCCAAGAGTGTGAATGCTAACTGGTCCTGTAACGCTAGTAGTTTACACCAGTGTTTCTCAACGTCGGCCAAATGGACTCCCAGGGAGCCATGTCATATTTCTAGGGAGCCACTGTAAGATGATAAAGTATCTTTTTTCCAGTTAACAGCGACTATGAGAGGCGGGGGGGGGGGGGGGGGGCACAGAGGTAAATGAGGCTCAGAAAGTGGCTCTGAGTAAAAAAAAATGTTGAGAAACTCTAGTATACACGTCTGATGCACCTTCTCATTCGTCACTCCCTGCTGGTCTTAAGTTTGATGCCAAGTCCAGCAATCTTAGCCTTGCTGATTCATATATTGCAATTTAGTTCTCTAACAAACGATCGTTAATTGTCGTTAGTATTTCTTCCTTATCCATATCCTGTGTCTCCACTATAGGTGCTCTCGAGGCTAGTCTATCATCTCTCTCGGTGTCACGTACCTCTGCATGATCAGGAAAGTTGATCAACACCAGCTCCTAAAGATTCGAAGCTTCTATTGATGTTTTCCATTTAGGCTGAAGCCATCCATTTTGAACCTTCCAAAGCATAGACTGAGAATTTAATACGATAACAGCCTTGGTTGATGGAGATTGAGATAGCCACTTTAGGGCTGCAATAGCTACTTCTGTCTCCATTCTCATGCTGGAGGTTGTTGTCACATAAGCTCTGCTTTCTTCAGCTACGACCTTACTCTTTACTCTCGTATATGGCCATCAGCATACACAATGTATTCGTCATCCCCGGCATGATCATGTATCAGTTAATAAATTTCCAGCCTTGCTTTTACATTGCCACACGCTCTGAACCCCCTGCCAAGGCTCATGATGATTTGCTGGCAGTTTGTCTAGTTCTCACCTGACTTAGTCCACTCTTCCCCTTTCAATATATTGTCAGTTCTAGTCACCTACTCAATCGTAGCCTCTGCCTGTGCCATTCATAACATCCCTCGCCTTATTCTTGCTCCCTTGACATTAGCTATGTTCCCATGCAGGGATTACTTTTGTCTTTGGTTATACGCATATAGGCTTTTGACAGAGCCATTGCATATCTGGATCTAATTGGCAGCAATGAAAGCATGTACCTCGTCACAATGGGGATCTCGAAATCAGCCCGATACTATACGCATGCCTTCATTTTGAACGTGATTCAGTCGTTTACAATATTATATTGACAGTGTGAGTAGTCCCCGCCCATAATCGATACCTGATACCATGACGTGATGATACATGAAAAACAGTAGTCTCTGTTCCATGTGCACTGCTGCAAGGCTGCAAGACCTCGCTTGCACTTCTGAATGGTTAGCTCAACATGGTACTTGTGCGATAAACCGCGATCGCACGTTACTCCAAGGAATTTACCAGCTAAAGGGTGATAATTAGGCTGGAATATTTTAAATAAGCTGTTAAGAACAGTACAAAGATACAGAATACGAACATAAATTAGCTAAGGTATCTAAAAAAAATACAGAAACCCATCCATTAAGCCAAAGGTCATACTGGCCTATTAACCATACTTTACTAAAATTACTAATAAAGAGGTGGTATTGGATATAATACCACTTAAGCCATGAAAACCTATATTTCATACACAACATAGAGTTAACAAGGAAGTAAATCTCAAAATGGAGGGTGGGACACTTACTTATAAATTATTAAAGATTGGAAATGTGGAAAAATTCTGACCAGAGCGATGTTAAACTTATAAATGTAGGTTTCATGAAAAATTACGAGAGTAACAAACAGAACTATCACTAGAAAGATCGCGTACATGTCAAAAAGCATAACTTAGATGCATCGCCGAATAATCAGCTTGAGTTAAAATGCAATGTTATATTCATCGATGACTGCAGGTTTTAATTGACAATGCATTGATTTAACCTATATCAGTTATACATGGAATTAAAAAAGAAACGCAACCCCTATATAATGTATATATTATAGGAAACTGTTGTTCTTCTTTCAGATTCAGTAACCGTTAAATTTAAAAGTGGCTTTCCATAGAGGAACATAGATCTTCAACAAGCAA
Source organism: Oreohelix idahoensis (assembly GCA_024509875.1). Lineage (NCBI taxonomy): Eukaryota > Metazoa > Mollusca > Gastropoda > Stylommatophora > Oreohelicidae > Oreohelix > Oreohelix idahoensis. The sequence goes on along the minus strand of JAMPIV010008217.1, from coordinate 96,921 downwards.
TTCTAAATAGCATGTAGAGTCTAATCGGCTCCAGGTGTTTTCATGTCTCCCTGATCCCTTTCATTCATATTTTCAATTCTCTTGCCCGTGTAATATTTAGTCCCTCTTTACCGTGGGAGTTAGTCCTAAGACATTATTCTTGTATTATTTCATTTCTGCCCCTTTATCTGCACAAGCTGTCCCTACTTTGTTATTGTGCAAACATGCGACTTAATAAATATGTAAACTTTTCTGGAACAGAAATGGTGTGTCAGCAACCCAGACTCCTTGCAATTTTCTCTGAGTGACACCAAAAACCTCTTTACATGTAGACCTTGTTTTGTCTTAGGTGACTGACTTAAATTATTTTCTTTAGTTGGCTTGTCCGTATTGGTGTTGAAGTGTTTGTTGCTTCAATGTGTATACAGGATGTAGTAATATTTACTAACAGATCTTCGCATTATTTCAGTTAACGATCAAAAGGATTAGAACATCTGGAGCTACTGAGGAAAATTACACAACGTAAAATGTATGCAGGAATTGGAAAAAATGAATGTGTAGATTACTGAACATATTCCTATATGATTGTCGTGAGGTGGTTAAGAGTATGTCGGATGTAAGACAATTCTGAGTGAAATGCTTGATATTAGATAGAAATAGTCACGAATGTGAATAGAGAATGGAGTATGACATTCAGGAGAGAAGAAAAATGGTCATATGTATTCAATCACTTCTTTCCTGCCACACTCGCAACGCTATTAAAATGTCTTACAGGCACTCTTAACCCCCGAAATGTAATAAATATTGCAGTAAGGACAGGACAGGTCAAGATTCAAGTGTTGTTATGTTTCTTTTATTCACACAACATATATACAATACATATACACTATATGTACAACATATACATATATACAACATACATACAATATATATTATACAACTAAAGAGGAAAATATAAAAATCGATAAGTTCGGTCAGGTTGGTCAAAAGTGATAAGTAGGTAGGTTGTAGTTAATTATTTTTGTTAGCTGTTCGGTGGGGTTTTTTAATGGAGCATGCGCGTGGGGTATTGATTTTGGCGGGCGGGGGTGATGACGCATGGCTGTGTGTGTTGGCATGTAGGTATTGATAAGAATATAGGGGTGAGAGGAAAAAAAAACATGTAAGTTGTCGTTAGTTGTTCGGTGGGGTTTTAATGGAGAGTGCGGGTGGTATTGCTTTTGGTTTTGTGGGTTGGTGTGTAGCGGAGACCGCCGGAGTAAGACAATGTATAAACACATCCACACAATAAACCCTCGGTTTATAAATAGAAGTATATATTTAATGATCTTTTTTAAAAGAAGACGAAATGTCAATCTAAATCTCTAGTTTCAGACGCTTTGTATCTCTTTGCTTCTTCGGTGATGGTAGTTTATAGACATCTTCCGGGTGATTGTCTATGGTTGGAGTTGATGTAGGGGTACAAGGGTTGGTGTTGTTAAGAGGACACCAACTCGGTTCTGGGATTATTGGTTGATAACAGCTGGAGTTGATGTAGGGGTCAAACGTGCTACTGGGTGTTAAGTCATATTTTATTAGTAGGAGTTAAGTGTTAAAGATTGGTATGTACAGAGCGGATTTTTTGTACACACGCTAGTAAGCACGCTTTTAGTGATGAGATGATTTTTTAGTTGGGGGCTTTGTGCTCTGTATTTTTGTCTTGAACATTGCTCAACCGAGTACGTGTTAGTCTTTTTTTTAAAATATGATAAAGAAATTGCTCGAATGTTCTGAGTGATTATTTTGGGGAAGAAACGGTTGAGATGAGCTGTAGTCTCACGCGGTTAGTTCGCGCATGAGTTATTTTCACTGAGCTGTACTGAGGGACTGTAATCTTTGACAGGGTGTTCCTGGCAGGGCTTCGGGATGGTGACTATCCATCTCGCTAGTGTGTTCCAGTGGGTTTTTCTGTAAAGGAGAATATTTGATAAGTACAGAATATGTATATATATATATATTATCGAAGTGAAGATAGAGAGATATTTACGGGAAAGTTTTTCTCCCGGTGTAGTTGTCATACAAAGCCTTGGATTGCACGGGCTTATTGTAATGCTGCATTTGTTGTTTAAAGCTTGGATTATGATGGATTATTAATGTACTGCGTTTGTTACTGAAGCCTTGGATTATGATGGCTTATTGTTGTACTGCATCTGTGTTCAAAGCCTTGGATTTTTTATGCTGGCTTGTTTATGTATAGTACTGATTATTCAAAACCTTGGAGTTGGTCAGCTCAAGTTATGTTACTATGAACCATTATGTATGCAGTCCCTGTTAACGGATATTTGGATTTACTCACCCGATGCTGTATGTTTATGCTGTGAATTATTTATGCCATGATGTCTACGTCACTGTGTCGGTAATAAACTGTGTTTAACGTTACCAATCGTTTCTACAGCTCCTGACTCTTATATTTACTGTGGTTTGTGGTTCCAGTTTGTGCAGGTATGCCAGAACCCTTTGCATTCGCGTATGTTGATAGTCACTCATTCACACACCGGTCGCCCATCCGTTAGCCCGGCCTAAGCTGATCGCATTTATCAGCAACCATATTAACATTGTCTTCCTACACCACCTACGTACCTGCTGAGGTTATTTAAGAAAAATAAACTTTAACATATTTATGGTGAGTCAGTTGCATGGGGTGCTGTACCAACTACAGATGGAGAATTCTACGTCAGAATATTACCTAACAAGTTCAACAGCATTCTCAAGAACATCTACTAACAGAAGATCTTTGTCATGTCAAGTTCAGCAGGATTTACAGTGTTCACAGTGCTGATTTTTTCATGTTTCCTGTGCAAGTTTCAAGTAGGCGTCATCCTGTGCCAAGGACCTAAGAAGCTAGGAGATCCTGTTGCCATCAACGTTCAGCGTTAGTGTGATTCCTAATGTCCATCTTAGTTGTTGTTGCGGAGGCCGAGTGTTATTCCTTTTGAAGATAAGTGTCTTTTTTATTTGTAAACTGTACCAGTGCTCTATGTTATCGAGCGTTCCTCAGAACTTAGTCTATTTATTCTATATCGTGTTCTGTGTTATATGTTCTATGTTTAAGTGGGCGGTTGGGTTGGTGACTTACGTAAGGATACATCCCAGTTCACCCAGGGCCTACGTAAGCGTTCTGTTGAGACATTCTTACGGATTTCCCGCAGTGGAAATTTTCCAGCGAATCTTTTGCTGAAGTAGTTTAGTCCACTGTGTTTGGTAATCCATGATATCTTTGTTTAGGTGTGACGAAACGTTTCATTGTTGTGATCGTGTTATTTCTCTGTACCTTAGTTTTTTGTTGATTAATTTGTTTGTGGGTGTCTTCCTATCTTTACTATATTTTATTTCTATACACATTTTTCGTTTATACACTGTGCTGTCTCTTGTCTTGTCAGTCTTTTCGCAGTGTCATTGCATTCTTTGCAATATTTTCTCTTTGGTTTTGCTTTCATGTTCATTTGATTCTGCGAACGTGGTCATTTGTTCTTTGTATCTTGTCTTTGTAACTCTTGTTTGTACTGTCTATTTTGTCATACTCTATTGATATTATAATGCATTTTATAAGTAATTAATAACATTATTAATAGTTGGAAAGGTAATTATACAAGTTCTTAAGCAAAGACTTGCCACGAAGTCAGTTGGGGATAAAGTGAGTTTCTCCAGGTATATTTACATAAGTTACCTATCTCATAAAATTACACATAATGTCTACTTTAGACTACTTCATTAAACAAGGGAAATCCCTTGGTATGACTACTGAGGAAATAAAAGAATTGGCACTTGTTGAATATGACAAGGCTCAGAAGTTCGAAGAGAGAAAACTTCAACTGCAAATTGAAAAACAGAAAATGGAGGTTGAAGATAGGAGATTGCAGATGCAGGCAGAAGAGAGAAAATTTCAGATGGAAACTGAAAAACAGAAAATTTGGTGATTCAAAACGCCTGGAGGCGTGTGTGTTGTGGTGTTATTTCGAAGAAAAGGTAACTGCTCTCTTCATAATATTGAGATCTGTAGCCAGCTTAGATTTTGACATTGTTCTTCTCTGCTCGCTCGCTATCTACAGGCAGGAGTGCCTCTTCTATTAGAAATACACCCTGGTATCCTCATACCTTAGATGCTGTTAAACTCTGTGTAGTTAACTCATACTGGCTACTAGTTGTTGAATCACGCTTTATTTGTTAAATGACGTGAATGTCCACCAGTTGATAAATGTAGATGTTGGGACTGGTGTAGTAAAGTGTAACGATTGTCAACTCATTAAACCCAGCACAGTTTCGGTCATACAGGTCATCTTGTCCTGGAACGTGATGAGGCTCCGACAAGAATGTGAGTGTAGACAATGAGTGTGTATATGAATGTCAGAACGCGAATGGTAGAATGATTCGATAGAGTTGACAAGTTGGTGGTACATCACTCATACTCACACTGTTCGAATTCAAGAAGTACTGGAACTACGGTGGTCTTTTTATAACATTTAATGAGACGCACACTTGGACAGTACGTGTATGGTTACAGGAACAAATGTCGACATAGACAGCATAATGTTGATCACAGGAATATCATCTTAAGTTAGCATTCATGCTTGGCAAATATCATAATGGAGCATTCGTAAATAAGCATTCAGAGTTCCATCATGTAAATCATCTGGCTTTACTGACTGGGCACGTCAGACCATAACCAATATATAGGAAGGCTCCTAGACCTAACCTCGTCTAGCGAATATCCCTTCACGTAAAGTTCAATATATATATTTTTCATAAAGATATAGGAATCCCAGACATGGATTCTCACATGTAGCAGTGATCTCTTGGTTCATCGAGCGATAGTACAGGCATCCCTTTTTCTCACTCGATAAATACAAAGTATATGAATTTTAACATGGCTGTGCTTCTCTCGTGAGTTTCACTCACTATTGGATACAGACCAAAATTGGTCATTCGTTAAATGTCCTCATTTCTTCATAGCTTCTCTCATAGAGGTAATTGAATAATATCATACAATCTAGTGCTGATACATAGGAATGTCATCTTCCTTTGAATAAATATTCTTTTCAAAAGTACCACTGTGCATCTGCTTATCGACAACGATGGCGAAGCCCAAGTTCATAATAAATTGTGGTTTTACCTTTCTATGCGAAATATAACTTTGCCATTCCTTGGCAAAAGAGAATAAACACTGGGGTAAAGTACATACAACATGTCTAAATGACTATCACTTTTCCCCATCTACTTATAGATCACTTTTTCGGCAATAGGCCGGCTACAACAAAAAAATCGAAGCCAAAGAATAAATCGCAGTAGGCCTAGACTCGTCCGCGGAGTCCGATCGAAGATGACGGAACTACTTTCAAGGGAAGTAACTCAAAAATGACTTCTCCTTAAGCACTTAAAAAGGAAATACTTTGTTTACAAAATATTTGCGAACATAATAAGTATATAAATGTATTATATTGCAAGATAGTAAAAATTGCCCTTTACAGTCTTACCACACCTCCCGGGAAAAAAAAAAAAATTTTTTTTTTTTTTTTAAATACATCTAGGAGCAACGTAGAATAGGCTCACAACGCAAGAATACTGCGCAGATGAAAATATCAGGAATAACTATAATTCCTAATATGACCGGTGAGAATATATCTCAAAATCTGAGAGAAATTGTTTCTCTACGAATAAATGTTTCCAGGAAGGTGTGATGTACGTATAATACAATTCTGGTAATTATACAATGCATACCAAAAATTCACACTATAATCTTAAATTTATGATTTATGAAGAAACAATCATCAAAGAACAGCGGTGAATAAACATCAATAAACCGCTAAGTAGCGATACCATCATTCTATTATTAAATTACAAATGTGTATCTTAGTAAAGAAACAAAAAAATAACTGTTGTAAAGTTATACATATTAAAAAATCCAATATTTAACAGTTAAGTGGCATCATGTGGGCATCTGGACAGAATGTCCGCCATCACATTTTCTGAACCACGGATAGCTCGTACCGAGAAATGAAAAGGTTGAAGAGCGATTGCGTATCGAGTTGATCTCGAGCTCTTCAAGTTCTTACTTTGGATAGCCGTAAGAGCTTTTTGGTCAGTTTCCACTACGAAATGCGCGCCCAGAAGGAATCTTTGGAGTTTGAGAATTGACCAAACCATTGCCAATAATTCACGGTCTAAAACCGAGTAATTCCTTTCTGCAGCATTAAGTTTTCTGGATATATACATTACAGGATGCAGAGTTCCAGAGTACTCTTGCATTAGTGCCGCTCCAATCCCAGTGGATGAAGCGTCACTACGAAGAACAAATGTCTTATCTGTTGTAGGTAACACTAAAATAGGTGGTGATGAAAACATAGTTTTGATCTTCTCTAGTGAAGATTGGCATTCATGAGACCAGTGAACCATGTTAGGCGACCCTTTCTTTAATAGTGTAGAGAGAGGTGCCATGATAGAGGACAGATTCGGAATGAAACGTCCATAAAATTGTATGAGACCTAAAAGACTTCGCACTTGCTTTTTAGTCCTAGGGATAGAGATGTTAAGTATCTTAGTGATATTATGGTCTTCTGTCTTCAAGAAACCGTGACCTACTCGATGGCCTAAGAAAGCAATTTCGCTAAAGCCAATACAAGCTTTGGATGGTTTTGCTGTCAGGTTATACTCACGCAGAGTTGATAATAATTCAACTAACCCTGAATAGTGATCTTCCCAAGTATCGCTGAAAAGACAGATGTCGTCTAGATAAGCAATGACATCTGACCGATACGATAGGATTCGACGCATCATGCGTACAAATGTAGCTGGTGCGTTCATAAGGCCGAAAGGCATAAAATTCCATTGGAAAAGGCCTCTGGGAGTAGAGAAAGCGGTAAGAGGTTTGGCGCGTTCGGATAATGGAACTTGCCAATATCCTTTAGACAAATCAAGTTTAGTGAAAAAATGCGATTTAGAAAGACGAGTAAGTAGTTCTTCCAGTAAAGGCATAGGTTCAGCATCGAACTTCGTAACTTGATTCAATTTGCGATAGTCAACGCAAAGACGTATGTTATTGTCTTTTTTTCGAACAATAACCATCGGCGAAGAATATGCAGAAGTGGATGGTTCGATTATTTGTAAATCTATCATTTCATCCAACTCCTTTTCAACCTGTGTTTGGAAATGTATAGGGATAGGATAAGGTCTAACCCTAATTGGAGTATGTTCAGTTAGAACAATGTCATGCTCAATGACATGAGTTTGTCCAGGGATGTCAGTGAGGACATCCTGAAATGTTTGTAACATAGACGAAACTTGTCGCCGTTCTCCTAGAGACAAATCAGGAGAAACAGTAACGTCTTTCCATGATTCACTAGAATGAAGTGGGATCATTGGAAGCGGAAGATTAACATCCGAAAAACTTGTTTCCTCATCCTGTATTACAGACAGTGATGAGTAATGACCATGTTTGACATGAGAATCGTCCGTTGCCTGGAAAATAGGCTGTAGATAGTCAGGACGTTCATGGAACTCCGTAAGCATATTGATGTGGAAGGTTTTATGCTTCCCGTTAATATCGACGATGTAGTCAACATCTGAAATTTTCGATATTATATCGTACGGACCTTTCCAACTAATAAGGAGTCTATTTTCACGACAAGGTAGCAAAACAAATGCTTTGTCACCAGGACAAAGTTGTCGTAAAGTTCTCTTCTTATTAGCAAATTGTCTTGCCTTCTGCTTAGCAAATTCAGAAGAGGACGTTGCCAATTTGCATGCTTCGATAATCTTCTGTCTCAGCGCGATGACATACTCGTAAGAAGATTTTGTGTCATCGTCAATATTGTCAGCTGTTATAAGATCATGCAGCAAAGACATTGGGCCGCGCGGTCGCGCGCCAAAGACAAGTTCAAAGGGAGAAAACCCTGTATGTTCATTGGGGACCTCTCTGTACGCGAAGAGGGCCGCGGGTAAAACCCTATCCCAATCTTGAGGATGATCCTCAGTTATCTTCCCTAATAAGTTCTTAAGTGTTCTATTTAGTCGCTCGACCATCCCATTGGACATAGGATGATAGATGCTACTCAAAGATCTCTCTATCTGTAGAGTAGACATTACTTGAGACATGGTATCCGATATCAGTTGGGTGCCATGATCTGATAATATTTCTCCGGGGAATCCCAGCCGAGAAAATATAAGCCAAAGAGCATCTGCAATGTCAGCGGTAGTAATGCTCTTTAGAGGGATAGCCTCTGGCCAACGTGTGCACATGTCTACACACGTTAAGATAAACTGATGTCCCTCTAGCAGATTTGATCTTGAATGGACCAATGATGTCTATCGCCATTTTCTGGAATGGACGAATAGGAATATCTGCAGCCTGAATAGGCGCAGCATGACGAGGACCTTTGGATTTGACTTCTTGACATACTTTACAGGATCGACAATAGATCCGTATGTCCTTGTTCACAAAAGGCCAAAAGAAAGCCGCAAGAACTCTTGACTTTGTACGGGAAAAACCCATGTGACCAGCACACTGAGAGTCGTGTGCATGTTGTAAGATCTTAACTCTCAAATTCTTGGGTACAAGAATCTGAGAATGACTTGACTTAGTGGAGTCTTGCACCATACGTACAAGTACGCCATTCTTCATTGTAATCCAAGATTTACAATTTGAATCTTTATTCGGATCACCTTTCGTTACAAGAGTGAAGAATTTCTTAAGAGTCGGATCTTCTTCTTGTTGTTTTATAAACGAGTCACGAGAAATTACCAAGGGATCATCTTGGTTATGCACTTCATTATCTTCAACAGATGAAGTTTCAGGCATATTGAGAGCTTGAGCTCTAGTGACTACCGCATTAGCAGATTGCATATTTTGATTTTCCCAAACGGAAATTTGCTCCGGAGTGCATTCTTTGACTCCGTGAATGCGACCGATGATAAGATCAGCGATCGGATTCGGCAAAAGACATGCGTGTACATCTCCTGTGAAGAAAGGAGTAGCAATCCTAATGATAGCGGTAGAGTATTTCTCTATGGTGCCGCCAAATGTTACGCATTTGACTACTTTGCCTGTAGAATGAGAAGGATCTATGAGTGACTGCCTAACCCCAATAGTTGTGCATCCAGAATCAAAAAGTACTGAGACTGGATTGTCATTTACTAAACCTTTGTGTAAGACAAGAGAACCTCTCCCATCATGCGCGATTGACGCAGGAAGAGCGGGAAGAGGATGCCCACAGCTTAAAGTAGACACTGTGGTTGGCTCAAATAATGTTTTGCATTGGGGGCACTGAGATGCTCTCCCAAAAATCAAAAGCGGCACATGCCATATTATTAGAGTCATCATTATCTTTATTTTGTTTATAGGCTTCGTGGGACTCTTGCTGTGCAGAGTTCGCCTGGTAATGAGCTTTATGTTTTTTGAATTGTGCTCTACCTCTGTTATTATTGCCTCTGTACTTATCATTGTTTCCACTATTATAACCCCTACTCGGGTTTGAATCATAGCTCCTTTGGTTACTATCATCATATTCATTATAATGAGTATCTCTGTAATTATGATCTTGTTGTCTCCATGAAGGAAAACTTGGATAGTTTCTAGAATGACTTCCTTTGCGAAAGTTCCTGTAATTATGACCACCCCTGAATCGAGGGCTGTCAGCTCTTCTCCAGGTATTCGAAGAAGAACCCTGAAATGATTGGTTACCTTGGTTCTGATAACTGTAATAGTTACCTTTTTTATTAAACCTATTTTGAGGTCCTTGGAATTTGTGAGAGTGATTAGGGTTGTATGGTGTTGCAGAAGCAACTGGCATACCTTCTTTAACCTTACTGTTGCTAATAGCTACGTCCGGATGTGCAGTGACGTATTGGGTACAATACTGTTCCATTTCTTTTAGAGACTTAGGTTTACGCTCATGTAAGAATTCGAGGAAAGGTTTATTTATACTTGACATAATCTTGTCTCTGAGTATCAAGTCCATAAGGGCTTCATAAGTCTTTTCTGTTTTGGATAGCTCAATCCAACGATCAAATGTAAGACGTGTCCTTGCAATGAATTCTGAGAATTCTACACCTGCCTCAGGCACCATTGTCTTAAACAACTTCCGATAACCCTCTTCAGACAACTGATACTTCTTTAATAAGGCTGCCCTAATAACATCATAGTTATCTTTGTCAGCCTCTTCAACCAAACTTAAACTAGTCAGAGAATCACCTTTCAGATTTTCTGATAACTGGTTAGCATATTGTGATTTGTCCACATTATGGGCTCGACACGAGCGTTCAAATCTATTTAGCCAGAATGTTATGTCATCACTGGAAGGGTTGAACGCTGGTACCTTGACCTTGTAAGTAAAGGGTTTACCATTACCACCAGATGCTTGATTACCATCACTTATGTTTGTTAACTTTAACTTTTCTAACTCAAATGCTAAAAGTTCTTTTTGGTGTTCATGTTCTCTTATTGCTTTTTTCTCTTGAGCTTCAGCTTGTAATTTTCTCTCTCTTCTGCAGCAGCTTCATCCTTTCTTTTCTCTTTTTCCATTTCCATCTGGAATCTTTTTTCATCAGTCTGTATCTGCAATTTCTTTTGTTCATCCTCTCTTTGTAATTTTTTTTCCTCAGCTGCTAATTTTTTTTCCTCAATCAATGCTTTTCTTTCTTCAGCAGCAGCAGCAAGTTTTCTCTCTTCTGCAGCTAATGCTTTGTCATATTGAGCAACTGCCCATTCTTCTAATTGCTGACCAGTCTTATCAAGAGCCCTGCCTTGTGTGATAAAATAATCTAATGTAGACATCTTGTCTAATAAGATCAGTAATTTGCAAAAGTAAATAAATTCACTTTCTTAGTCTTAATCAAAGACCTTGTATGATAACTTTTTAACCTGTGGAAAATAGTACTTAACTATCCCAATCACTGTGGGAAACAAGCCTTACAAAGGTCTTGTATAAATCCTTATATAATAACAGCTATAAGTTGCTGGTTCACTCTATAATATAAGTGCAGTGCACCAGAAATAGTGTTTTTATATCATCAACTGTGTACCTTTAGTAATAGCAATTAACTATCAGTTGATTCTTGTACATCAATTTATATGATCAACTATATTTAAAATAGTGTATGTCGATCAGGCACAAAACAAAACAGTTATACAGAAGAACATGAAAACATTTGCGGAAATGAAATAAATCAAATGGGAAAAACAATAAAAGATAAACCGCAAGAGGATAACAAATACAAATAACGCCACAGTATATAAATATAAATTGAGAATAGAACTGAAAGATAGAATAGGGTAGACCAACAAATTACAAACAAATCAAAACAAACTAAAGAACAGAGGAATATTACAAAAACAACAATGAGTACAGTCTTCACAGCTAACACTAATAGCAACAGCTGTCGCAGCAAATTTTCAATCAAGAAAATTGCACCTATAGAAACGCACACATCAGACCCTCTATTACGTGGGATACTCTGTTGTGTGACACCGCCCAACCAAAACAACAACCCGCTGGATACAAACAAATATCACATATAAATATTTAAACATAAATACATAAATGCATAAATAGTATGGCAATATGATGTAAATAGAGTGTTGCAGAAAGAATGTGTTGGAAAGAAGGCTCAGTTACACTGCCTAATAGTACAGTACTGTGGTACTTTATTAAACAAATACTTCTGGTCTAATTATTTTAAATTCAACACAGAAATAGAAGCTCCATCGTTGATGTGAATGATAACAATCGATGTAGGACTTCTCAGTTCAATAACATTTCCTTTCGCAAACACTGTCAAATATTCTCCAGTCCTGATGTGTAATGTTCTATGTTTCAACCAAGCTTGCTGTGTAACACTGTCAGTTGTATGGCAAATGTCCAACGAACCAAATGTCAACAAACGCTGACCTAGTTACTGCATACTGTCGACAGGACAGGTCACGCTGACATCACTGTAGAGTTGTACTGTTGATGTATTTGTGTGTCGTAACAGACCCCAAGGAACGTCTGGTCTCAGTAGTTTACTTCTCAATATGGTCACTGTGCAGGTTGACCCAGGAAGCTGGCACACCAGTTGTTAAACTCTGTGTAGTTGTTAACTCATACTGGCTACTAGTTGTTGAATCACGCTTTATTTGTTAAATGACGTGAATGTCCACCAGTTGATAAATGTAGATGTTGGGACTGGTGTAGTAAAGTGTAACGATTGTCAACTCATTAAACCCAGCACAGTTTTGGTCATACAGGTCATCTTGTCCTGGAACGTGATGAGGCTCCGACAAGAATGTGAGTGTAGACAATGAGTGTGTATATGAATGTCAGAACGCGAATGGTAGAATGATTCGATAGAGTTGACAGGTTGGTAGTACATCACTCATACTCACACTGTTCGAATTCAAGAAGTACTGGAACTACGGTGGTCTTTTTATAACATTTAATGAGACGCACACTTGGACAGTACGTGTATGGTTACAGGAACAAATGTCGACATAGACAGCATAATGTTGATCACAGGAATATCATCTTAAGTTAGCATTCATGCTTGGCAAATATCATAATGGAGCATTCGTAAATAAGCATTCAGAGTTCCATCATGTAAATCATCTGGCTTTACTGACTGGGCACGTCAGACCATAACCAATATATAGGAAGGCTCCTAGACCTAACCTCGTCTAGCGAATATCCCTTCACGTAAAGTTCAATATATATATTTTTCATAAAGATATAGGAATCCCAGACATGGGTTCTCACATGTAGCAGTGATCTCTTGGTTCATCGAGCGATAGTACAGGCATCCCTTTTTCTCACTCGATAAATACAAAGTATATGAATTTCAACATGGCTGTGCTTCTCTCGTGAGCTTCACTCACTATTGGATACAGACCAAAATTGGTCATTCGTTAAATGTCCTCATTTCTTCATAGCTTCTCTCATAGAGGTAATTGAATAATATCATACAATCTAGTGCTGATACATAGGAATGTCATCTTCCTTTGAATAAATATTCTTTTCAAAAGTACCACTGTGCATCTGCTTATCGACAACGATGGCGAAGCCCAAGTTCATAATAAATTGTGGTTTTACCTTTCTATGCGAAATATAACTTTGCCATTCCTTGGCAAAAGAGAATAAACACTGGGGTAAAGTACATACAACATGTCTAAATGACTATCACTTTTCCCCATCTACTTATAGATCACTTTTCGGCGATAAGCCGGCTACAACAAAATGTCGACATCTCGACAGGATGACAGCCATGAATCACACCCCCCTGCTAGCGATACTTCCGCTGCATAGCCTTTGACCTTTTCTAGCGACAACCAACATAGTTCGACTTAGAAATGTAAAGATATCCATATATAAGACAGACTCGTCCTACTCATACAAACACTACGTATAAATTCAGGCCATAGATATACTGAAGCAAGAACAATCTATTCCTACCCAGCCAAAGAATAAATCGCAGTAGGCCTAGACTCGTCCGCGGAGTCCGATCGAAGATGACGGAACTACTTTCAAGGGAAGTAACTCAAAAATGATGACTCATATATGTCGATGTCAACGTACCTGTCGTTGTGGCGTCCCAAATAAATGATGGAAAACGTTACCTGCTGTTCCTATTTATTTGACTTCCTCGTCGTGAGTCAACGTCCCGTTCTCATGACCTATGTACTGTAGTCTTGTGTGGAACCTCATCTACCTAGCTACCTGCTATGTTCCATACTCACATCAAGCAACAAACCAGACGAGACACCATACTACACTGCCTTCGACATCCCTGGTGTCTACTGTAGTAGTAAAATTACACGGCTACATCTTCAGCAGCAACATTAGACATCTCTCTACATTTCTGCTGGCCAGTATTATACTTCTACATTTCTGGTAGCTGTGTATGTAAAATATACTGCTACATTTTGGTATGAATCGAATTACTGTCTTTAGAAGGTCAAGTGCCGATTGAATTGAGTTACTGTATTTAGAAGGTCAAGTGCCGATTGGATCGAATTGCTGTTATATATGAGAAGGCTAATTCCCGTACCTTGTTCAGTACTACATCAGAAGCTCAAGTCGTAACCATCGTCTTGGCAATTTTGTTGATGCAAGTGCAGATGTTCAATAAGCGTTGGATCGTCTGGTCTTTAGAACACTGATTACTACCTGTTCGTTGCGGTTTTGACAATATTACTAACATAAGATAAGTGGCATTTTGTTTGTGAACTGTGCCCTTGTATTGTTTACTGAGCCTTCAGTATTTTCACATGTTTTTATGTTACATGTTATTATATGTGTTTATATTTCAGCGGGTCTTTCGGTTGGGCGGTGTCTGATTATAGGTGATACCATGTGACAGAGGTCCTAAATCAGCGTTCTGTAGGGACTCTGCAAATTTCCTTGTGAAATTTGCTAGCGACTTTTGTTGCTATTTCTGTTTAGGTGACGAAGTGTACCTTTTCGTTGTTTTCGTTATATTTTTTGGGTTCTTTAGTTCTGTTTTGATTTGTTCGTATTTGTAGGTCTCCCCTTCCTATTGTTTAGTTCTATACACCCTTTATGTTTATACACTGTGACTCATTTGTTTTGTTTACTTTTTCGAGTTATCATCACATTCTTTGTGATATTTTCTTTAGTTTTGCTGTATATTTAGTTGACTTCTGCGAATGTTTTCGTATTGTCTTTGATCTTTGTTTATTGTTTACATTGTTCTTGGTTATCATTCACTATTGATAGATATATGGCCATGCACTATTAGTTGTGTAGTGCACTTATGATAACTGACTGGTCGATATTTGGTCATGCACTACTAGCTGTCTAGTGCACGTATGATTAAGAATTGACTGGTGGTATTATTATTATTATACAGTTGATTACACAAGTTCTTTGTTAAAGACTTGTCTCCCACAGATATTGGGATAATGTAATGTGATTATACAAGATCTTTATTTAAGACTTGTTACCATTAAGGTTGAAATAAGATAATTTATTATTTCAGGTTTTGGACTCATATTATTAGACATTATGTCTACACTTGAGTACTTTACTGAGCAAGGGAAATCCCTTGGCAAGAGTGGTGATAAATTGGAAGAATTTGCGACTGTTCAATATGCCAAGGCATTGAAGTCGGGAGAGAAGAGAATGAAAATAGAAGCTGAACAAAAGAAAGCAGAAGCTGAGAATTTAAAATTGCAGATGCAGGTGGATGAAAGGAGATTCCAATTGGAAATGGAAAAACAAAAAAGAGAATCTGATGAGAAGAAAATCCAGCTACAAATGGAAGCTGAGAATAAAAGACTAGAAAAAGAGGCTGAAAATAAAAGACTGGAAATAGAAGCTGAGAATAAAAGACTAGAAAAAGAGGCTGAAAATAAAAGACTGGAAATAGAGGCTGAGAATAAAAGACTGGAAAAAGAGGCTGAAAATAAAAGACTGGAAAAAGAGGCTGAGAATAAAAGACTAGAAAAAGAGGCTGAAAATAAAAGACTGGAAAAAGAGGCTGAGTAAAAAAGACTAGAAAAAGAGGCTGAAGAGAGAAAGTTACAAAGAGAAGCTGATGAGAGAAAAGAAAAAGCAAAAATGGAGCACGAAGAAAATCTCTTAGCTTTGAAGTTGGAGAAGTTGAAGTTGATGAACATGGGTAATGGTAATGATCCAAATAAGGTGTCATCTTCTGATAAGTCTAATGCTAGTACTTTCAAGATTAAACTACCAGCTTTCAATGCTTCCAGTGACGATATAACGTTCTAGCTGGACAGATTTGAACGGTCATGTAAAACACATAATGTAGATAAATCACTATATGTTGATCAGTTGTCAAATATACTTAAAGGTGAAGCTCTGAGTATGCTAAACATGGTAGATGATCCTGACAAGAACAATTATGAGGTTGTCAGGGCGGCATTATTAAAGAAATACCAACTTAACGAAGACGGCTATCGACTTCAATTTAAAAATATGTTGCCAGAAACTGGAGTAGAATTCTCTGAATTTATTTCAAAAATACGTCTCACATTTACATGTTGGGTTGAGCTGTCTAAGACAGAACATACATTTGAAGCACTTATGGACTTACTACTTAGAGACAAAGTTATGTCTTCTGTCAATGAGTCTTTTCTTGCTTTTCTTTATGAGTGTAAGCGAAAAAAACATAAAAGAAATGGAAGAATATTGTTGCCAGTATGTCACTGCGCACCCTCATGTAACCATTAGCAACTCTAAAGTGAAGAAAGGTTTACCAGTTGCTTCGGCAGCACCATAAGGCCCAAACTTCCTTCGTAAATTTCAGGGTACTCAACAAAATTTTAATAGGAAGAGTAACCGTAATTATGTGCAGAATCAGAGCAACCAATCACATAGTGGTTCTTCTTCGAGACGAGCTGACAGTCCTCGTTATTCTACACCCAATAATTATAGACATTTTCGCAGAGGTAGTCATAATAGAGGCTATCAAAACTATTCTTCGTGGAGACCTAAAAACCATACTAATAGATGTTTTCATCAATGTGGAATTGATAATGATAACTATGAAAACTGGGATTCAAACCAGGATAACAGTTACAATAGAGGATACAATGATAATTTCAGAGGAAATAATAGTCGTGGTAGATCTCAACATAAAAAAAAGATATCAGCAGGCAAACTCTGTACAGCAAGAGTCTCAGGGAGCCTGTAAACAGGTTGATGGTAATAAAAACTCTAGCACTATCACATGTTCTGCCTTTGACTTTGGGAGAGCAACTAAATGCCCCAATGCACTACTTTGTTCGAACCGACTACTGTAACTACCTTGAGCTGTGGTCACCCTCTTCCCGCTCTTCCTGCTGCAGTTGCGCATGACGGGAGAGGTTCTCTTATCCTACATAAAGGTCTAGTAAATAGTAATCCAGTCTCAGTTCTTTTTGATTCTGGATGCACTACTATTGGAGTTAAGCAATCTCTTGTAGATCCATCCTGTGCTACAGGAAAAGTGATCGAATGTGTCACATTTGGTGGCACTTTGGAAAAGTATCCTACTGCCATAATTCACATTGCTACTCCCTTCTTTACGGGAGATGTCCACGCGTGTCTTCTACCAAATCCTATTGCGGATCTTATTATCGGTCGTATTCACGGAGTTAGGGAATGTACTCCGCAGCAGATTGCTGCTTGGGAAGATCAAAATATGCAAGCTACCAATGCAGTGGTCACAAGAGCACAAGCTCTGGAGACACCTCAAACTTCATTAACTGATAATAATGATGTACATAGCCAAGATAGTCACTTGATTATTTCACGAGACTCTTTCATAAAATTGCAAGAAAAAGATCCTTCTTTTAAAAAATTCTTCATTCTAGCAAAAACAGGTGATCCAAATCAGATTACAAATCGAAAATCTTGGATTACTATGAAAAACGGCGTACTTGTGCGTATGGTACAAGACTCGACTGCGTCTACACATTCACAAATTCTTGTGCCTAAGAGTATGAGATTACAAATATAGCAACATGCTCATGACTCGCAATTTGCTGGACATATAGGGTTTTCCCGAACAAAGTCGAGAGTTCTTTCGGCTGTCTTTTGGCCATTTGTGAACAAGGACATACGTATTTACTGTCGATCTTGCAAAATATGTCAAGAGGTCAAATCTAGTGGACTACGACATGCAGCGCCTATCCAGGCTGCTGACATACCTATTCGGCCGTTTCAGAAAATGGCAATAGATATTATTGGTCCTTTTACGATCACGTCGGCCAGAGGACATCAATTTATCCTTACATGTGTCGACATGTGCACACGTTGGCCAGAGGCTATAACTCTTAAAAGCATCTCCACTGCCGATATCGCAGACGCTCTTTGGTTGATATTTTCTCGTTTGGGATTCCCCAGAGAAATATTGTCAGACCATGGCACTCAACTTATATCTGACACTATGTCACAGGTAATGTCTATTCTACATATTAAAAGGTCTCTCAGCAGTATTTATCACCCACGGTCGAATGGGTTAGTTGAGCGTTTAAATAGAACACTCAAGACTTTACTTGGGAAGATAACTGAGGATCATCCTCAGGATTGGGACAGGGTTTTACCCGCGGCTCTCTTTGCTTATAGGCAGGTTCCCAATGAACACACAGGGTTTTCTCCCTTTGAACTTGTCTTTGGCGCGCGACCGCGCGGCTCTATGTCTTTGCTCCACGATCTTATCACTGCCGATAATATTAGCGATGACACACAATCTTCATATGAGTATGCCATTGCTCTGAGGCAAAAGATCATCGAGGCATGCAAACTAGCAACTTCTCCATCCGAATTTGCTAAAGAAAAGGCAAGGCAATTTGCTAATAAGAATAGATGTCTACGACAACTTTGTCCGGGTGACAAAGCACTCATTCTACTTCCTTCTAGTTAGAACAGACTTCTTATTGCATGGAAAGGTCCGTATGCGATAGTCTCAAAAATTTCCGATGTCGACTATGTTGTCGATATTGATGGGAAGCATAAAACTTTCCACATAAATATGCTCTCGGAATTTCATGAACGACCGGACTATTTGCAGCCTATTTTCCAGGCGACGGACGATTCTCCAGTACCTCATGGTCATTACTCATCCCTGTCGTTTATACAGGATGAGGAAACTACTTTCTCAGATGTCAATCTTCCTCTTCCTGTGATCCCACTTCATTCTACGGGATCTTGGAAAAACGTTACTGTTTCTCCTAATCTTTCCGCTGAGGAACACCGACAAGTCTCTTCGATGTTACAAACGTTTCAGGATGTCCTTACCGACATTCCTGGACACACACATGTCATTGAACATGACATAATACTTACTGACCATAATCCTATAAGAGTCAGACCCTATCCTATACCTATCCATTTTCAATCACAAGTAGAAAAAGAATTGGATGAAATGATACAATTAAAAATAATTGAACCATCCACTTCAGCATACTCTTCGTCCATTGTTATTGTTCGAAAGAAAGACAATAACATACGCCTTTGCGTTGATTATCGCAAATTGAACTAAGTTACGAAGTTCCATGCTGAACCTATGCCTTCATTAGAAGAGCTACTAAACAAACTTTATAATTCTAGATTCTTTACCAAACTCGATTTGTTGAAAGGTTATTGGCAAGTACCTTTAACTGAACGCGCCAAACCTCTTACTGCTTTTTCTACACCTAGGGGTTTATTTCAATTTAATTTCATGCCTTTCGGTCTTATGAACGCCCCTGCTACATTCGTACGCATGAGGCGTCGAATTCTCTCATATCGTACAGATGTCATAGCATACTTAGACGATATCTGTCTCTTCAGTGATTCTTGGGAAGATCACTATTTGGGTTTATACGAAATGCTGTCTACTCTTCGCGAGTATAATTTGACTGTAAAACCCTCTAAAGCCTTTTTAGGATTTAGTGAAATTTCTTTCCTGGGTCACCGTGTTGGTCATGGTCTCTCAAAGACAGAGGACCCCAATATTTCCAAAATACTAAATATTTCTGTTCCTAAGACAAAAAACAAGTACGTAGTCTCTTAGGTTTGATACAATTTTACGGACGATTCATTCCGAATCTGTCCTCCATTATGGCACCTCTTTCAACCTTATTGAAAAAAGGATCGCCTAATCTGATCCGCTGGTCTCAAGAATGCCAATCCTCATTGGACCAGATTAAAATTTTTTTTTCATCTCCACCTATCTTAAGGTTACCTACTATTGTGAAGACTTTTGTTCTTCGAAGTGACGCCTCATCTACTGGGATCGGGGCAGCACTAATGCAGGAGTATTCAGATACTCTGCATCCGGTGATGTATATCTCTAGGAAACTAAATGCGGCAGAGAGGAATTACTCGGTTCTAGACCGTGAATTGTTGGCTATGGTTTGGTCAATTCTCAAGTTACAAAGATTCCTTCTGGGCTCGCATTTCATTGTGGAAACCGACCAGAAAGCTCTTACTGCTATTCAGAGTAAAAACTTGAAGAGCTCGAGGTCCACTCGATATGCCATTGCTCTTCAACAATTTCATTTCACGGTGCGAGCTATCCGTTGCTCGGATATTGTGATGGCAGACATTCTGTCCAGATGCCCACATGATTCCACTTAACTATTCTGTCCTATATTTCCTGATACACGACTAGATTTATAACAGTTCTCTACCATAATTATATATCAGCAAATCTGTTCTCACATTATGGGAATTTATAACATTGTACTGTATGATTTCCTTTTTTCTGTTACCGATTTTGGTATAAAGGAAGAAGGCTAAGTTAGCAATATAAGGGCCAAAAGTTCTCATGGCCACAATTTATAGTCAAGAATGTATTTTTGATAACTGTGTTAGAAAATCTAACATTTATCACATAGAATTGTGTTATTTATATTTTCGCAGCAAATCACTCACTGATGTGTGCGAGAATCTGTCATTATATCAACCATGAAGTATAGCGAAGTACTAACTTACCTTGGAACGACTCAGTAGATGTGCCCTCTTAATTTATGTCCACGTCTTCTGAGATCAGCTACTTAATTAGTATTATGTAGAATGCATTGTATCATAATATTATTACATGCTTACATAATGTAGTGTTTGGTTATTAAGATGTGTATCTCTATAATGCGGTATATTAGGATATGACACCGCTGTTTTGATGACATTCCATTGTTTAATACTTTGATAATATATTTAATGTCATATAGATTTGTATGTGTATAATTTTGCTTGCATTATAATGTTGCCAGCATTGTGGTGTATGTTGGTGGCACCTCCCTGGAATATGTGTATTCTTATGGAAATGCTTTCTGTAAGGATCTGAAATATAGTCTCACCTGACGCTCCATGCGTCGAGCTAGCCTCAAATTAGGCATTATATTTTTTGGTGATACGTTTGTCTGCGCATCATTCGTGCGTTAGGAGCCGGTTGGATCTTGCTCTTGGATATTTTAAAAAAAATATTTCTTTTTTTTCGAGGGGGGGGGGGGGGGGGGGGGGGGGGGTGCGGTAAACTGTTACGCACAGATTTTTTCTGAGTCAATATATAATTTACCTGTCTTATTTGTACACTTTAATTTTTTTGATAATCAAAGGTGCATAACTCTTGGTAAACTGAGGTTGCATTTTTACAATGGTTGTTACCTTCTCTTGTGTCTTAACCTAGTGGTCTATTTTGAGATCGGTGTCTGGTTGTTATCCTTATATGGTCCGAATAGGTCAGCTTTTCGTGGAATGTTTGCAACCAGAGCTGATGTTTATTCCCTGACCATATAAGGCTCGATTTTGTTCAGTATCTTTGCTTGGTATGTGTCCAACATCGGCCCGTTTGAGTTGAACTCAGGGGTCAAGCGCTTCTGCGCATGTGTCGAGTTTAGGGTGGTTTGAAAAAGATTTCCGTTCCGTGAGCTAGCAGTTTTTTTTTAGCAGAGCAAGACGCGTTTCAGCGTCCGTGATCATTTTGACGGGGAAATGGAAGTCCTCTTGTGGTGTTAGTTTATCTTCAGATGATTTTCCCCTTGGTGATTCAAAACGCCTGGAGGCGTGTGTGTTGTGGTGTTATTTCGAAGAAAAGGTAACTGCTCTCTTCATAATATTGAGATCTGTAGCCAGCTTAGATTTTGACATTGTTCTTCTCTGCACGCTCGCTATCTACAGGCAAGAGTGCCTCTTCTATTAGAAATACATGTACAACCAGGTATCCTCATACCTTAGATTCATATGTATTCGGGTCATTCTAGGCCCAGAGAACAGTTGTTATGCTCCTTTGAACTCCGCTATACCAGCGATAATACCTTAATCAAGGTTAGATCTAGAAATGTCCACAGAGGTCAACTTGAACTGTACACATAAGCCCGCCATTCCCGTGCGGCCTGCGGTAGACTCTTTTATACACCTGATCTATTAGTATCAGAGAGGAGTTTGTTAAACTTATATATTGATGATATGCAGCTGAAGCTTTTGAAGCTGGAATTATACGAGATCAGCTTATATGATATATGCATGATTTACTGAGGAACTTTATTTATGCTTATTGCTATGTCCTGCATTGTCTGTGACTCATATATGTCGATGTCAACGTACCTGTCGTTGTGGCGTCCCAAATAAATGATGGAAAACGTCACCTTCTTATCCTATTCATTTGACTTCCTCGTCGTGAGTCAACGTCCCGTTCTCATGACCTATGTACTGTAGTCTTGTGTGGAACTTCATCTACCTAGCTACCTGCTATGTTCCATACTCACATCAAGCAACAAACCAGACGAGACACCATACTACACTGCCTTCGACATCTCTGGTGTCTACTGTAGTAGTAACATTACACGGCTACATCTTCAGCAGCAACATTAGACATCTCTCTACATTTCTGCTGGCCAGTATTATACTTCTGCATTTCTGGTAGCTGTGTATGTAAAATATACTGCTACAGGAGGCTGAAGAAAGAAAAATTCAACAGCAAATGCAAATGTAAGAGAGGAAACTTCAGATGCAAGCTGAAGAAAACGTTAGACTCCATTAGCAAAAGTTGTTATCCATGGAGCTGGAAGAAAATGAAGTTTATGAATGATATTAATACACCAAATTCTACAGACACTCAAACTACTTCTCATAAGACAAATAGTCATTCTTATAAACTCAGACTGCCTCATTTTAAACCTACCTCCGACGATATCTTATTTTACCTAAATAGATTTGAACTTTCATGTGAATCTCAGAAAATAGACAAGTCGGAATATTGTGCACGACTTATGGAACTACTTACGGGTGAAGCTATAAATGTTGTAAGTAGGTTGGAGGGGGCTGACAAAAATAACTATGATACTGCCAGGGCTGCCTTATTGAAGAAATACCAACTTAATGAAGACGGTTATCATCTGTGCTTTAACACTCTGTTACCGGAGACGGGAAGATTTTTCAGATTTTCAAAAACTGAACACACATATGAATCCCTTATGGACTTATTGCTTCGCGAAAAAGTCATGTCATCAGTGAATGAGTCTTTTCTTTCCTTCTTACATGAACGAAAGCCTACAAACTTGAAAGATATGGAACAATACTGTTGCCAATACGTCACCGTCCACCCAAATGTGACTGTTAGCCACTCTCAAGTCAGAGAGAGTTTACTCGTGGCTTTGGCAATACCATATGCTCCTAATTTGCGCCGTAGATCACAAAGTGCTGATCGCAATTTTGGTAAGAGAGATAATTGCGATTTTAGACAGTACCAAGAGGGTCCATCACGTAGTAATTCTCCCTCTCCAAGAAACTGGAGACAATTTAACGGACCTCATCATTTTGGTTCCAACAATTATGGAAATTTTGGAAGGGGTAACTACACTAGAGATTATCAACCTTACAATAATTTTTTTCGGAGACAACAAAATCCATCTAATAGATATTTTGACCAAAGGGGAAATAGTATTCGCAACTATGCTAACTGGGTTTCAAATCAGAAAAATAATTTCAATAGAGCAAATAACAATACTCCCAATAGAGATAATAGTCGCGATAGATCTCGACATGACGGTAGATCTCCAAATGATAGATCGCATCACCATGCTAACTCTGCTCAACAGAAGCCCCAGGTTATTGATAATCAAGGTAACATTAATAATAGTGTATCTAATGCTACTGCTTGCTCTGCTTTCGATTTCGAGAGAGCATCTCATTGCCCGGAGTGCACAACTGTGTTCCAACCTACAGCGATAACTACCTTGAGTTGCGGTCATCCTCTACCCACTCTTCCTGCCTTAACTGCGCACGACGGAAGAGGGTCTCTTACCCTACATAAAGGATTTGTAAATAATAAATTGGATGCACAACTGTTGGGATTAAGCAGTCTCTGATACATCCTTCCTGTGCCACTGGTGATGTAGTGAAATGTGTGACATTTGGTGGGACGGTTGAAACTTTCCCGACTGCTATCGTCCACATAGGCACTCCCTGTTTTACGGGGCATGTCCATGCATGCATACTCCCGAATCCTATTGCAGACCTTATAGTCGGAAGAATACATGGGATTAAGGATTGTACTCCTCAACAGATTGCTATCTGGGAAGAGCACAACATTCAGGCTGCTTATGCAGTCACAACTAGAGCACAAGCTCAAGATCTTTTACAGATTCCACCGGCTGAAATTAGGGAAGTACATAAGCATGATCCTCACTCTATTATTTCGCGGGAGTCTTTTATCAAACTTCAGCAAAATGATACATCATTGCAAAAAAATTTCTGCTAGTTAAACAAGATAATGCAAACTGTGACACAAATCTTAAATATTGGTTCTTAATTAAGAATGGAGTACTAGTTCGAATGGTACGGGGTTCTACTTCGTCCATAAAAGTTAGTTGCTTATCCTTTACAGAACGTGGCAATCAACCCCAGCTTTTATTGGCTGTTTGTGATTTTTCTAGGCAATTTTTTCATTCAGTAGTTTGCCATTGCTTTCTGAACGGTACGGCGCTTATACCATTGTTAAAAATCCACACAAAGCGATCTGCTACCAAACCGCCTGCAGCAGGTTCCGAACCTGGTATATCTGGATTATGAAACTGCGTTCATATCCATTAGGCCACAGACGCTCGCAAATTCTTGTACCTACTGACATGAGAGTTCCGTTCTTGCAACATGCCCACAACTCTCAGTGTGCAGGACATATGGAATTTTCCCGTACTAAATCTAGGGTTCTTTCTTCCTTCTTTTGGCCGGGCGTGAATAGAGATATAACTATTTATTGTCGCTCCTGCAAAATATGTCAGGAGGTTAAGTCACGAGGTCCACGCCAAGCAGCACCTATCCAAGCTGCAGACGTTCCGATTCGTCCTTTTCAGAAAATGGCAATTGACATTATTGGCCCTTTTAAAATCAAGTCTGATAGGGGACACGAATACATCCTTACATGTATTGACATGTGTACGCGTTGGCCAGAGGCTATACCTCTTAAGAACATTTCTTCTGCTATGTTGCAGATGCTCTTTGGCTAATTTTCTCGCGTCTGGGTTTTCCTAAACAAATCTTATCTGATCATGGCACACAATTTGTGTCAGACCCTATGTCCCAATTAATGGCCATGCTCCACATTGACGGGTCTCTAAGCAGTGTGTTTCACCCTATGTCAAACGGATTAGTTGAACGTCAGAATAAAACGCTTAAGAATTTACTTGGGAAGATAACTGAGGACTATCTTCAGGATTGGGACAGGGTTTTACCAGCTGCACTTTTCGCGTATAGAGAAGTACCAAATGAGCATACGGGATTTTCACCATTTGAGCTCGTTTTTGGTGCGCAACCTCGTGGTCCCATGTTGTTGCTTCACGACCTATTAACTGCTGATGATATCAACAATGACACCCAATCTTCTTATGAATATGTCATTGTTCTCAGGCAAAAAATTATTGATGCATGTAGGTTAGCTACCTCATCATCTGAGTCTGCCAAAGAGAAAGCAAGGCTCTTTGCAAAAAGATACAGGTGTCTACGAGAACTCTATCCTGGTGACGAACCATTTGTGTTTTTTCCTCGTAAGGACAACCGACTTCTTATTGCCTGGAAAGGCCCTTATACTGTTGTCTCGAGAATTTCTGACGTCGACTATGTTGTCGATATTGACGGGAAAGATAAAACCTCCACATTAATATGCTGAAGGAATTTCATGCCCGTCCAGACTATCTACAGTCTGTTTTTCAGGCGACAGACGACTCCCCGGTCCGTTATAATCACTATGCATCTTTGTCAGTTATTCAGGAGGAAGAAGCTACTTTCTCCTATGTAACTCTCCCTCTTCCTGTTATCCCTTTACATTCAACAGAATCATGGGAAAATGTAAATATTTCTTCTGAACTGCCTTTAGAAATACAGCAGCAAGTCTCTTCTTTGTTACAGACTTTTCAGGACGTCCTTACTGACACTCCTGGTCAAACATCAGTCATTACACATGACATAATACTCACTGATTACAACCCTATTAGAGTTCAACCTTACCCAGTCCCATTACATTTTCAAACGCAAGTTGAAAATGAATTAGATGAAATGTTACGGTTTAATATAATTGAACCATATACTTCGGCATACTGCTCTTCTATGGTTATTGTCAGGAAAAAAGACAGTAACATACGTCTTTGTGTTGACTATAGCAAATTGAATCAATTGACTAAATTTGATGCAGAACCAATGCCTTTGTTGGAAGATCTGCTCATCAAACTCTTCTTTACTAAACTCGACTTGTCCAAAGGATGCTGGCAAGTTCCACTTACTGAACACGCAAAACCTCTTACTGCCTTTTCTACACCTCGGGGTTTGTTCCAATGGAACTTCATGCCTTTCGGTCTCGTCAACGCCCCGGCTACTTTTGTACGCATGATGCGTCGAATTCTTTCTCACCGTCCGGATGTTATTGCGTACCTAGACGATATTTGCCTTTTTAGTAATTCTTGGGACGATCACTTTAAAGGTCTTTCTGAGCTTTTGTCTACACTACGGTCCCACAATTTGACGGCTAAACCGTCTAAAGCCCATGTTGGGTTCAGTAACATCTCTTTTTTGGGCCACCGTGTTGGTCATGGGCTCTTGCAGACTGAGGACCATAACACTTCGAAGATCCTCAATATCACTACTCCTAAGACTAAACAACCGGTTTGTAGTCTTCTAGGTCTAATCCAATTCTATGGAAGATTTATTCCACACTTATCATCGATCACTGCACCTCTTTCTACTCTGTTAAAGAAGGAGTCGCCTAACTTAATACACTGGTCCCCAGAATGCCAAACCTCTTTAGAGACAATTAAACTGTTATTTTCTTCTGCTCCTATCTTGCGACTACTCAATGCAGATAAGCCTTTTATTCTTCGCAACGACGCCTCATCGACAGGGATCGGGGCCGCATTGATGCAAGAGTATTCTGAAACTTTGCATCCAGTAATGTATGTCTTTAGAAAGTTGACTGCGACAGAACGGAACTATTCTGTCCTAGACCGGGCGTTGTTAGCAATGGTCTGGGCGATTCTTAAGCTTCAGAGGTTTCTTCTTGGCGCACATTTTATAGTAGAAACTGACCAAAAAGCTCTTACAGCTATACAGAATAAGGACTTGAAGAGCTCAAGATTCACTCGGTATGTCATTTCGCTACAGCCCTTTCACTTTTCTATACGAGCTATTCGAGGTTCGAATAATGTGATGGCAGACATATTGTCTTGATGCCCACATGATTCTGCTTAACTACCATTTTCTAGATTTCCTTTTCGATTTCGGGGTTACTCATATATCCACGACTCTATTATACATTAGCGCACACTTGTAGAACACTTTAATGACCCTGTTTAATTCATGATTCTAAGTTAGTATGTGCTACTTTCTCAGTTACCCTTTTCTGTGTAACGGAGGAAGGTTTGATTAACATCGTACAGGATGCGGAAGTTTACAAAACCACACGCGGTAGGTTAAATTTAAAGTTAACTGTTGCCTTTCCACCACTGTAAAGTATCAGTCTGTCTGCTCTGTAAGGAAGAGTGGTGTGTTGTTGAGATCAGGCATGCTCCAGTCTACCCAGCTGTAAATGGGTAACTCACCCTAGTCCTGAGTTAGGGAAGGCAAAGGCTCCAGGGGAAGCAGGCCCTAAACTTGGTCACTTCAGCCGACGCAGGATGGTGTATGTGTGAAGTAGTAGTGTAGAGTGTGATTACCGCGAATGGTGTACTGTTCGTGTGCTGACCAATATAATCACTCATACACATGTGTCTACAAGGCACCAATGCAGACTGCTGGAATCTTAGTTTACTCAATTTATTCAGACGTACACACTGGGACATACGAGTACATCAGGCTTTGTTGACATAACAATTTGTAGGTATACATAGCAGATCTGAAGTCATGACACATGCAGAAATAATGGGTAGTACATCAAAGTTCAATGTCATGATACATCATCTTATGAAACCACGAAAAGGGGGTTTCTAGCAGGATTGAGATCTCTCTGTCACTGTCCGATAATAAGATAAATAATCTGTTCTCTTGGCAGTGATCAAAACAGACGATGACCGAAATCCAACATGGCTACCTTCCTGAGTTGTCGTTCACTCATTCATAGGAAGAATATCAGCCAAAGTTAATTTACAATGGATATATAAAGGATTTCATGAATGGTTCCATGCAGCACTACGGTGATCAGGTTAGTTCACGTAGCCATAACCGCTGCAGGAAAATCTGTCATCTTCGTCGATACAAAACACGACACTAGCATATCGAAGCACCCAAAAGTCAAGCTAGGCCTAACCGACGAGAGATCATCAAAAATACGAGCTGGGTTTACCTGGAGTCCGAATCATCTATATACTGACATAAGGAGAGTCTCTAACACAAACTATCGTAGAGACACTATCTCCTCCAGAAGAAAAAACCACTTCGTAAGACATTTTTTCTTGACGAAGGGACCAGCTCTTGAAAAACGTACCCCGCCATTCTTAGCAGTACATCGGAACTCATCACGACTTGTTAAGACAACTCATACTTCCGCTAACAAGAATCTAGTCCCTCATACCCATCCAAAATATACAATATAGGACTGATTCTACTTGTACTAATAATATGTAATACATATGAATTCAGGCCATAAACACAATAAGCAAATTAATATATTTTCTGGCCCTAAAATTAAGTACAAACGCAAGCGTACTATTCTTGCGCTGGATCGATATCCAGACCGATTACTCCTATAATCAAAAGTGTGAATCAAACATGGATTATCTCGCTTTTACAATAAACAGCATTTTCATACACAGATGGATGCATGACTATATTTTTCCCATATTAAATAACCATATCGATTTTTTTGTAATATGTGCGTCAAAAATATGCACGCAACAGATTACCACACCCCTCGGGAAAAAAAAAATGGTACATTTTTTTTTTGAAATACATCTAGGAGCAACATACAATAGGCTCACAACGCACCAATAACAATGCGCAGATGATAAGCATAAGTTTTATGACCTTAGAGAAAGCACTTCTCTAAGTATTAATATTTCCAGAGAGGTGTCACCAACGCATACTACAATATTAGCAATGACACAATTTCCACATTAGTTTATACATAAATTCCATCTAAGATATCTTAACATCATGATCATCAAAGACGAAAAACATTGAAAAAATCAGCGGTGAATAAATATCCATGAACCGCTAAGTAGTGTTACAATCAATATATGATATATTACATATGTGTACACATTTCAACATAGAAACAATTGTATCAAAGCTGTATAACAGTTATGAATCATGTGGGCATCTAGACAAAATATCTGCCATCACATTTTCTGACCCACGGATAGCTCGCACCGAAAAATGAAATGGCTGTAGAGCAATCGCGTATCGCGTTGATCTCGCGCTCTTCAGATTTTTACTCTGAATAGCCGTAAGAGCTTTCTGGTCAGTTTCCACAATGAAATGCGCGCCCAGAAGAAATCTTTGTAGTTTAAGGATTGACCAAACCATAGCCAATAATTCACGGTCTAGGACCGAGTAATTCTTCTCTGCGGCATTTAATTTCCGAGAAATATACATCACAGGATGCAGAGTTCCAGAGTACTCTTGCATTAGTGCAGCTCCAATCCCGGTGGATGAAGCGTCACTACGAAGAATAAATGTCTTATCCTTAGAAGGTAATACTAGGATAGGTGAAGTAGAAAACATAGTTTTAACCTTATCCAAAGAGGATTGACATTCTTGAGTCCAATGGACTACATTAGGAGACCCTTTCTTTAGCAAGGAAGAAAGAGGTGACATAATGGAGGACAGATTCGGTATGAATCGTCCATAAAATTGTATTAGACCTAAGAGACTTCGTACTTGCTTTTTAGTCTTAGGAATAGAAATGTTAAGTATCTTACTTGTATTATGGTCTTCTGTTTTTAGGAACCCATGACCAACACGGTGTCCTAAGAAAGATATTTCGCTAAAACCAATACATGCTTTCGATGGTTTCGCTGTCAGGTTATGCTCGCGTAAGATAGACAATAGTTCATTTATACCATTATAGTGATCGTTCCAAGTATCACTGAAAAGACAGATGTCATCAAGATACGCAATGACATCTGAGCGATGAGATAGGATTCGACGCATCATGCGTACAAATGTAGCAGGGGCGTTCATAAGACCGAAAGGCATGAAATTCCATTGGAATAGACCCCTAGGCGTCGAAAAAGCAGTAAACGGTTTGGCGTGTTCGGATAGTGGAACTTGCCAATATCCCTTAGACAAATCGAGTTTAGTAAAGAAGTGAGAATTCGATAGTCTCGTAAGTAGCTCTTCTAGTAAAGGCATAGGTTCAGCATCGAATTTAGTCACTTGATTCAATTTGCGATAATCCACGCAAAGACGTATGTTATTGTCTTTTTTCCGTACTATAACCATCGGCGAAGAATATGCTGATGTGGATGGTTCAATAATTTTTAACTCTATCATCTCATCTAACTCTTTCTCTACCTGTGCTTGGAAATGTATCGGGATAGGATACGGTCTGACTCTTATAGGACTATGGTCAGTAAGAATAATGTCATGTTGAATGACATCCGTTTGACCAGGAATGTCAGTAAGGACATCCTGAAATTGTTCTAACATAGTAGAAACTTGTTTCTGCTCTCCTGGAGATAATTCTGGAGAAATTGCAACATCTTTCCATGATTCATTAGAGTGAAGAGGAATCATTGGAAAAGGTAAATTTACATCCGAGAAACTCGTTTCCTCATCCTGTATTACTGACAGAGATGAGTACTGTCCATGTTGGACTGGAAAATCGTCCGTTGCCTGGAAAACAGGTTGTAAATAATCAGGACGTTCATGGAATTCCGTGAGCATGTTGATGTGGAAGGTTTTACGCTTCCCGTCAATATCGACGATATAGTCAACATCGGAAACCTTTGATATTATATCGTACGGACCTTTCCAAGAAATGAGAAGTCTATTTTCCCTACAAGGTAGCAAGACAAATGCTTTGTCACCTGGACAAAGTTGACGCAAACATCTCTTTTTATTGGCAAATTCCCTTGCCTTCTGTTTCGCAAATTCAGAAGAAGCAGTTGCCAATTTGCATGCTTCAATAATCTTGTGTCTAAGTGCGATGACATATTCATAAGAGGATTTTGTGTCATCGACAATATTATCAGCAGTTATAAGATCATGAAGTAAGGACATAGGACCTCGCGGTTTCGCGCCAAAGACAAGTTCAAAGGGAGAAAATCCTGTATGTTCGTTGGCGACCTCTCTATATGCAAAGAGAGCCGCGGGTAAAACCCTATCCCAATCCTGAGGATGATCTTCTGTTATCTTACCTAGTAGGTTTTTCAGAGTTCTATTCAACGTTCCACCATCCCATTGGACATAGGATGATAAATACTACTCAGCGATCTCTCTATCTTCAGAGTCGACATTACTTGAGACATGGTATCCGATATAAGTTGGGTACCATGGTCGGATAATATTTCTGCTGGAAACCCCAGACGAGAAAATATTAACCAAAGAGCATCTGCGACATCAGCAGTAGTTATGCTCTTTAGAGGAACAGCCTCCGGCCAACGTGTGCACATATCAACACACGTCAGAATAAATTGGTGTCCTCTAGCAGACTTTATCTTAAATGGACCAATGATGTCTATCGCCATTTTTTGAAATGGCCGAATGGGAATGTCTGCAGCCTGAATAGGTGCATCATGGCGTGGACCTCTGGATTTAATCTCTTGACATACTTTACAAGATCGACAATAGATTCGTATGTCCTTATTCACAGCAGGCCAAAAGAAAGATTGAAGAACTCTAGCTTTAGTACGGGAAAAACCCATATGTCCAGCACACTGCGAATCATGAGCGTGCTGTAAAATTTTAACTCTCATATTTTTTAGGCACAAGGATTTGAGAATGAATGGACTTAGCGGAGTCTTGTACCATACGTACAAGTACGCCATTCTTCATCGTAATCCAAGATTTACGATTTGTATCCTTATTCGGATCACCTTTTGTTGCCAGAGTAAAGAATTTCTTTAGAGTAGGATCATCTTCCTGCTGTTTAATAAAGGAATCGTGTGAAATCTCCAAGGGATCATCTTGGATCTGCGCATCATTATCTTCAGAATGTGAAGATTGTGGCATATTGAGAGCTTGAGCCCTAGTGATTACTGCATTAGCAGATTGCATATTAACATTTTCCCAATTAGAGATTTGCTGTGGAGTGCATTCTTTCACTCCATGAATGCGACCGATGATAAGATCAGCGATCGGATTCGGCAAGAGACATGCTTGCACCTCTCCTGTAAAGAACGGTGTAGCAATATTGATAATGGCAGTGGAGTACTTCTCCAATGTGCCACCAAATGTTACACATTTGACTATATTGCCCGTAGCTCGAGAAGGATTTACGAGTGATTGCCTCACTCCAATGGTAGTGCACCCCGAGTCGAAAAGAATTGATACCGGAGTACCATCTATTAGGCCCCTATTAAAGACAAGAGCACCCCTTCCATTATGCGCAATTGACGCATGGAGAGCGGGAAGTGGGTGACCGCAGCTTAAAGTAGAAACTGTGGTTGGATCGAATAATGTTTTGCATTGCGAACACTCAGATGCTCTAGCAAAATCGAAAGCGGAATTTGCTACACTATTGGAGTCTTTTTTATCATTATTCTGATTATCGGTGTCGTGGAACTCCTGTTGTGCAGAGTTAGCCTGGTAATAAGATTTACCATGTCTTTTGTGTTGTGATCTACCTCGGTTATAATTGTCTCTATAATTATTATTGCCTCTGTTATAACCCCTATTTGGGTTTGAATCATAATATTCATGATCATAATCATCATGCTCGTTATATTGAGTATCCCTGTAATATTGTTTCTTTTGTCTCCATGAAGCACTTGGGTAGTTCCTATAGCTACTCCCTTTCCGAGAATTTCTAACATTATGGGTACCCCTCGCGTGTCGAGGACTATCAGCCCGATTCCAGTTCTTCGAAGAAGAACCCTGATTTGAGTGGTTATCTTGGTTTTGATATTTATTCCAATTAACCTTTTTATCAAATTTATTTTTAGCTCCTTGGAATTTGTGTGAGTAATTCTGATTATATTCTGTTGCCGAAGCAACTGGCATACTCTCTTTAATGTTAGAGTTACTAAGAATCATGTCAGGGTGTGCCGTGGCATACTGGTCACAATATTCTTCCATTTGCTTTATTGTACTAGGTTTACGCTCATGTAAGAACTCTAGGAATGATTTATTTACAGAAGACATGACCTTGTCTCTTAGCAATAAATCTGTAAGACCATCAAATGTTTTCTCTGTTTTGGATAATTCAATCCATCGTGAAAGTGTAATTCGTGCTTTTGAGATGAAATCTGAGAATTCTACACCTACCTCAGGTCTCATTGTTTTAAACAAAAGACGGTAACCTTCCTCAGACAGCTGATATCTCTTTATCAAAGCTGCCCTAACAGCATCATAATTGTCTTTGTCGGCCTCTTCAACAAAATATAACTTACTCAGAGACTCCCCTTTTAGATTTTCAGACAACTGATTCACATACTGTGATTTGTCAACATTATGAGATCGACAAGCCCGTTCAAATCTAGAAAGCCAAAATGTTATGTCATCACTGGTAGGGTTAAACGCTGGTACTTTGACCTTGTACACAAAGGGTTTACCATTACCACCAGATGCCTGATTAACATTACTCATACATGTCAATTTTAATTTCTCTAATTCAAACTCATGTTCTCTTATTGCTTTTCTCTCTTCAGCTTCTCTATCTAATCTTTTCTTTTCTGCAGCAGCTTCTAGTTTTTTCTGTTCTGCAGCAGCAGCAACTTCTAGTTTTTTTCTGTTCTGCAGCAGCAGCAACTTCTAGTTTTTTCTGTTCTGCAGCAGCAGCAACTTCTAGTTTTTTCTGTTCTGCAGCAGCTTCTAATTTCTTCTGTTCTGCCTCAAATCTCCTTTCCTCCACTTGCATCTGCAATTTCTTAAGTTCAGCAGCAGTATCAGCTTCTTTTTCTAATCTTTTTTCTTCAGCTAAGGCTTTCCTTTCTTCTGCAGCAGCTTTTTTTTCTTCTATTTGAAGTCTTCTCTCCTCAGCCGCAGCTTTTTTTTTTTCCTCAGCAGCAATTTTTTTTTCTTCAACAGCAGCAGCAATTTTTTTCTCTTCTGCAGCTAATGCTTTGTCATATTGAGCAACAGCCCATTGTTCTAAGTCTTTTCCAGTCTTATCAAAAGATTTTCCTAGTGTAATGAAATAATCTAAGGTAGACATATTGTCTTCTTAAATCAGAAACCTGAAAAAATAAATAAATTACTCTCTTTGTTAATGGGAGACAAGTCTATACCTTAGACTTAGTCTTAGTCCAAACTTGTATGGTTTACAATAACCAATGATAACTTGAGTACCTGTGGACAACAATAATTGTATCTCAAATACTGTGGGGACAAGCCTTACAAAGGTCTTGTATACCTCACTGTAATCAAAGATCACTTGAGTACCTGTGGAAAAAAAATATTTCCCTTTACCAATAACTTTGGGAGACAAGCCTTACAAAGGTCTTGTATACCTCAATGTAATCAAAGATCACTTGAGTACCTGTGGAAAAAAAATATTTCCCTTTTCCAATAACAATCAGAAAGTACTGATCTGTACTATACTATCAGTGTATACCACTATACGTCATATGTCAACTACAGACATTACAAATGACAAACAAGAAAAGACAATCTGAAAACATTTGCAGAGATCAAATTAAATTAAATAGGGGAAATGAAAAAAATGATCACAGAACCTGTGATGATAACTGCCATAAGATAACAAGACAAATAACGCTACAGTGTGTATAAACATAAGGGTGTAAAAAACTGAAATGAAAGGAAAGATGAGACCTACAATTATACAAACAAATCAAACAAAACTAAGGAACACAAAAAATGTTACAAATACAAATATGAAACAGTCGTCACAACTAACCAAATATTTGCAAACTATGTTGCAAGCAAATTTCAATTAAGAAATTGCTCCCTATCGAACGCCAGAACAAGACCAATATTACTCGGTATTTCCTGTTCTAGTCACACAGAATATAAACTAATTTAATACACAACAAATAACATGTAAGCATAAATAGCATATAGCATACAATATCATTTTATGTCATGAATGGAATGTGTTGCCAGTATAGTGTTGTAAAGTAGGCACAGTTTATTTAAATAATACTAACTTGCCACTTTATTCAGTAATAGACTTAAGTTTAAACTATTACACTGTCAATTTTTTCTCTGTTGAGCATATGAAGATCCCACGATGAACTATGCACTTTATTCAGCAACACTGCGATTCTTCTGTACGTTGCGAAATGTCAACAATATTGCTCCAGATATTTTCTACACTTGATACCACTGTCCTGTGTAATACTGTCTGTACAGCGAAAAACTGTCAACAAGTGCTGACCTAGATACAGCATCCTATCGGTAATACAGGTCAAGCTGTCCTACTGGTGTTGATGTGTTCAAACAAATGTTCTTTCAGCTACACAAAACTGCGTAAGCTGGACCCAGGAATCTGGCTCGCCACTGTAAAGACGTTATTTCTTACTACACCTGTAGTACACCACTGTAAAGTATCAGTCTGTCTGCTCTGTAAGGAAGAGTGGTGTGTTGTTGAGATCAGGCATGCTCCAGTCTACCCAGCTGTAAATGGGTAACTCACCCTAGTCCTGAGTTAGGGAAGGCAAAGGCTCCAGGGGAAGCAGGCCCTAAACTTGGTCACTTCAGCCGACGCAGGATGGTGTATGTGTGAAGTAGTAGTGTAGAGTGTGATTACCGCGAA
Source organism: Oreohelix idahoensis (assembly GCA_024509875.1). NCBI lineage: Eukaryota > Metazoa > Mollusca > Gastropoda > Stylommatophora > Oreohelicidae > Oreohelix > Oreohelix idahoensis. The sequence goes on along the minus strand of JAMPIV010008217.1, from coordinate 61,134 downwards.
TGGTGTACTGTTCGTGTGCTGACCAATATAATCACTCATACACATGTGTCTACAAGGCACCAATGCAGACTGCTGGAATCTTAGTTTACTCAATTTATTCAGACGTACACACTGGGACATACGAGTACATCAGGCTTTGTTGACATAACAATTTGTAGGTATACATAGCAGATCTGAAGTCATGACACATGCAGAAATAATGGGTAGTACATCAAAGTTCAATGTCATGATACATCATCTTATGAAACCACGAAAAGGGGGTTTCTAGCAGGATTGAGATCTCTCTGTCACTGTCCGATAATAAGATAAATAATCTGTTCTCTTGGCAGTGATCAAAACAGACGATGACCGAAATCCAACATGGCTACCTTCCTGAGTTGTCGTTCACTCATTCATAGGAAGAATATCAGCCAAAGTTAATTTACAATGGATATATAAAGGATTTCATGAATGGTTCCATGCAGCACTACGGTGATCAGGTTAATTCACGTAGCCATAACCGCTGCAGGAAAATCTGTCATCTTCGTCGATACAAAACACGACACTAGCATATCGAAGCACCCAAAAGTCAAGCTAGGCCTAACCGACGAGAGATCATCAAAAATACGAGCTGGGTTTACCTGGAGTCCGAATCATCTATATACTGACATAAGGAGAGTCTCTAACACAAACTATCGTAGAGACACTATCTCCTCCAGAAGAAAAAAACCACTTCGTAAGACATTTTTTCTTGACGAAGGGACCAGCTCTTGAAAAACGTACCCCGCCATTCTTAGCAGTACATCGGAACTCATCACGACTTGTTAAGACAACTCATACTTCCGCTAACAAGAATCTAGTCCCTCATACCCATCCAAAATATACAATATAGGACTGATTCTACTTGTACTAATAATATGTAATACATATGAATTCAGGCCATAAACACAATAAGCAAATTAATATATTTTCTGGCCCTAAAATTAAGTACAAACGCAAGCGTACTATTCTTGCGCTGGATCGATATCCAGACCGATTACTCCTATAATCAAAAGTGTGAATCAAACATGGATTATCTCGCTTTTACAATAAACAGCATTTTCATACACAGATGGATGCATGACTATATTTTTCCCATATTAAATAACCATATCGATTTTTTTGTAATATGTGCGTCAAAAATATGCACGCAACACCTTCCCATGAGAACCAGAGTTGATATGTTACGTGATTAAGCTGTTACATTTCAACATGTTGCCATACGCCACTTTTCCTGTTCCAGTGAACCCAGTCGGCAGTTTGACGCCACACTAGATGTTTTGTATCTTCGTGCTCACAAGATTTTTTCAAGATCACTAGAGTTGTTGATACTGATAGTGTTTATTTAATTTTAAGACATTGTATTATTTCCTTTTCATACACCATGCCATGACCATATTATTATTATATGACTGTGTTTTGGATAATCGTTGAATACGTAACAATTATAGTGATAATACTATTTAAATTGAAATTATCATTGTGATACGTTTCGGTATTGTACATTGGAACGGTGTTTTTTCTGATGTTGTGATGTATTTTTTATTTGCCCAGCGCTTGATTGTGCGCTAGGGGTAACTATGTATAGCGATATTATTATTGTTGATATCTATAATAAATTCATCATTGGTACTGTGTATAGATATGCATTGTTTTTTCTAGTATATGCTGTTTTGCCATAATTATATTTCTTTATACAATGCATTGTTTAATTTAATGGTTACCATGACGTATCATTGCTTTCTTTCCCTATTCTCATCTCATTACTTTCTTTCATTGCTGCTCATTCTTATTTTTACTTCATCTTTTCTTTCACTTTACACTTTTTATCTCATAGTTAGTCTATACGTGATATACTTCATCTTTGTTTGAATTTGGTTATCTTCTTTAGTTTCTTACTTTACACTTACTTCCATCTCTCTATTGTTGATTTAGTAATATGACTTAACACAGTGTAATTCTTTGTTGTAGATATTAGAATGTCATCGACCTCACGTTTTTGTTCCATGTAATTTGTTTTTTTTTCAAATGATGATATCATTTTTTCCCCCTGGGTCGGTGTAGTCTGTTAAGTCTTATTTTGTTAGTAGGAGTTAAGTGTTAAAGATTGGTATGTACAGGGCGGATTTTTGTACACACGGTAGTAAGCACGCTTTTAGTGATGAGATGATTTTTTAGTTGGGGGCTTTGTGCTCTGTATTTTTGTCTTGAACATTGCTCAACCGAGTAGGTGTTAGTCTTTTTTTTAAAATGTGATAAAGAAAGTGCTCGAATGTTCTGAGTGATAATTTGGGGGAAGAGACGGTTGAGCTGAGCTGTAGTCTCACGCGGTTAGTTCGCGCATGAGTTATTTTCACTGAGCTGTACTGAGGGACTGTAATCTCGGACAGGGTGTTCCTGGCAGGGCTTCGGGATGGTGACTATCCATCTCGCTAGTGTGTTCCAGTGGGATTTTTTGTAAAGGAGAATATTTGATAAGTACAGAATATATATATTATCGAAGTGAAGATAGAGCGATATTTACAGGAATGTTTTTCTCCCGGTGTATTTGTCATACAAAGCCTTGGATTGCACGGGCTTATTGTTATACTGCATTTGTGGTTCGAAGCTTGGATTATGGTGGATTATTGATGTACTGCGTTTGTTACGCAAGCCTTGGATTATGATGGCTTATTGTTATACTGCATTTGTTGTTCAAAGCTTGGATTATGATGGATTATTGATGTACTGCGTTTGTTACTCAAGCCTTGGATTATGATGGCTTTTTGTTGTACTGCATTTGTGTTCAAAGCCTTGGATTTACTATGCTGGCTTGTTTATGTATAGTACTGATTATTCAAAACCTTGGAGTAGGTCAGCTCAAGTTATGTTACTATGAACCATGATGTATGCAGTCCCTGTTAACGGATATTTGTATTTAACCACCCGTTGCTGTATGTTTATGATGTGAACTATTTATGCCATGATGTCTACGTCACTGTGTCGGTAATAAACTGTGTTTAACGTTACCAGTCGTTTCTACAGTTCCTGACTGTTATGTTTACTGTGGTGTGTGGTTCCAATTTGTGCAGGTATGCCAGAACCCTTTGCATTTGCGTATGTTGACAGTCACTCATTCACACACCGGTCGGCCATCCGTAAGCCCGGCCTAAGCTGATCGCATTTATCAGCAACCATATTAACATTGTCTTCCTACACCACCTACGTATCTGCAACACTGGGACAAGTAGTAGGACAGGTACATGTGTTTGGTAACTGTAGGCGATCAAATTCGTCGAGGATTTCACCTCGAAAAGCCAGAATATGTTCAAATTCAGGGCGAGTCAACGTAATGCCGATTTTGGTAGGAAACTTTAGATATGATTCACCAAAGTATTTTCGCACGTGTAGTAAAGGCTGATCTCTGTAAAAACTTACAGACTCAACCTTCAACCCACTCTCCAAAGGTTTAAGCATTTCATCACTTCTACACATGTACACCCAGTTTGTAGGAACGGTACCGGGGATACTCATCTTCAGTGAGGTGTGAACGTGAGTGTCTGCCGTTGGTCTCCCAAGTGTCTATTTATATGGAGGAAAGCTGGTTTAATCTGGTTTTTGAAACGTGTCCAGACTTGATGCGCGCTAGCCAAGGCCTGACTTGTCGAAAAACTAATCGATCGTTGACGTGTTGTCTATGTGAAAATGGCAGCAGGACGCGTTGCATAGTACCACCCCGCGCTTTATCAATACAAAATAAATTGTGTAGAGTCCACAAACGTTGGTAACTTCATCTTGTAAATGTCTAGAATTGTAGTTAAAAGGCCTGTTAGAGTTTCTCTCTATAAAATTAACAAGGTCAAGGTGTCTAGGTGGTAGTCCGAAAGAATCAAAATATTCAAAAGTTCCACATCCATTATAATATAGAGCGACCCGGTGGTCACCGGGTCGATAGCTAGGGTCAGTGTTGATGACGAAAGTAGCCGTCTTGGTCGGATCGATACGCCGAGGTAATTAGTCGCGAGCTAAAACTTTAACGACCCCAGTCCGTGTAACAAATATGTCAGACAGGAGGATGGCACGGATCTCTTTTGTATTCATCGTTTAAGTAGTGTAGTCTGTCAAAACTTGGCGTGATTTCGATATTTCCAATATCGAGTCTAGCTCGGCGTAGACGATGACCTGTAATGATTCGAGTGTGATCGCGGAGAATTTAAGTTCTATTGAGAGAGGTCTTGACTTAGCCATCTCGAATTGGTCACCGTCGAATAGACTGGGGTGAGGTCAAATGCGTATAAGGCGTAACCATTCTTAAAATGTCTATATTCAAGATCGTTGCCGGCGTCTTTACCAATCAGCCCCATGGCTAGATTAGTCCCAAAGAAGGCTCTCACGTACTGGTTGTGATCATAATCCATGGACAAAGGCTTGCCACTAACTGTTCTTCCATCCGCGCTGACATTTAAATATATCTGACCAAAAAGCTTTTCAAAGGCTTCCTCCCTTTCTCGTAATTCAATGTCGCTTCCATGTACGCTCTATAAGGATAGGTGTTCTCGCTGGATGTAATCAGCGTGTCGTTCAGAAAAACGTCGACTTGGGAGAATAAACTGAGCATGTGATAGTTGACCGGTGCCACATCCGCATCAGGGGGTAATTTATCGCCACTGGCTAACGTGATTTTGGCGCGCATGTGCAGAAAAGTATTGAACAAATCTAGATATTATTCGCCGTTCCCCGATATTACAAACTCCTCAGGGGCTCCAGGTGCTAAGGCGGCCAACGGATGTATCTCCACAAATTGACCCTCTTCTACGGATGTTTGTGTTGGTGGCACGCTAAACAAATCTAGACCGCTGTGAAGACACTCGCACGAGTTGGGGTGAATAAGCGACATCATTCAAATATATCAGAGAATCGTTGCTTGTTCTTCTGGGAATGAGAAGGGCGAGCTCGGGTAGTTCATTTTATTCTTTTCGGTTCGCCAGGTGGTGCAGCCCTCGCCTTTCTTGTTCTTCTTTCTTCTAATACCGCTACCCGATTGGTTAGTGGTGAGGTGGTCAACCGCTCCCTGTAATAAACGCTAACCCGAATCTCTGGCTCTTTCACGAAATGATTCTCCAACGTTTCTTCCGGCTAACTCATAGCTCGTGACCTGTAGACTGGTGCCAACCCCTTCTCTGAGTAAAGCTTTGCCCCCCGTTTTTAACCACGGGAGAACCATGCGACCGAGCCCGCTGAAAAAACTCCCTAAGCCATGTCCTCTTTGACTTCTACCTCCGATAAACACTGGCATCCCGTGTCCGGCTTGATTGCAGTAAAACTCCTCGTACTGTACATTTTGAGGTTTCGTCGTATTGGTACGTGTCTAACCATTTTTTTCTATTCGAAATCAAACCATCTGTGAGTTCGGAAATGTAGCGTCAGCACCAAAGCTCCGCTAGTAAAAGGTATAGTCTTACTGTGGTCAATAGTTATAAGTATTTCCACGGTGTCAAACAAAAAAACGACTCAGTGGTACGTAGTGCGGTTTGTCGTAAATCCTAAGAACCGAAGCGGTAGTTCTGTCCAAAATAGGGACAATTCGTAACAACGGGACCGACGCATCCCCAACCGGTCTCGCCGCTACGAGGTCGCAGTACACGTACACATTTTTCATGTCACTATCCATTTGTACTTCAGTCTCTCCTCGTAGTATTGGGTCGGCGCCTGTTACGATCGATGAGGGCAACCCTAACATATTTTTCAACGTCTCGCTAATTCTAACTTCGGCCTCGTTTCAAACAGCGTCAAGATGGCCTTATTATTGTTAAAATTGATTCTAATTTGCGCTTTTTCATTCACATCGGTGCCTAAAAGCAACCGATTCAATTCATCGATAAGCGTGTCGGGTGAATTGTATAGACCGGCGGGTAACGTAAGTATTATAGGCGTTTTTCCCTCGACGTTGTTTGTGAAGTAATGTATCCATAGTTCGTCCTCTAGCACGTTAAAATAACTTTTGGGGAATTGAATCTCAACCAAGCCAACCTTGTGCGTGATGTCAATTCTATAATCTGTGGCAATTTGACGAAAAAGTGACCGGCATTATTGTTCGGGTATATTTTCATCGAGACGTTGCTCGGTAAAGTCACCTA